>JABCKT010006524.1:0-65183 GCA_018858115.1 Tephrocybe rancida
ACCTCTCCGTCAATGAACTTGAGATCGCGGGGGCACTGCGAGTCGCAGTAACCGGTTCCGTACTTGGCACCGGCCTTATTGGTAGCGTGCTTGGCGACACCACCATCGGCGTCCATCTCTGAGAAGTAGAGAGCACCGTTGAGTCCGCAAGGAAGGTTGGAGACATCAACATCGAAGGTGAACTCCTGGTTGAGGAGCTTGAAAAGCTCGTACTTGCTGTCGCTGTTCAGGAGGTAGAGACGGGAGCCGACGTTGGTGTTGGCACCCTTGGTGACGAACTTGAGGGTGAGAGCGTCGCCGCTGGTGGTGACACCGTAGACGCCGGAGTAGTCCGCACCGTCGAGAGCGCAGTTGGAAGCGCAGGTGGCGCCGTCGGGGCAAAGGGTCTTGTCCCAGGTCTGACCGGTGTAGCAGTTGGTGGCGCCCGCGGTGCTGTGGGTCCAGCGCCAGTTGGCATCGAGGGTGACGGCGCCGGTGGACTGCGAGGCACAGCCGCCGGACTTGGTGCACTTGTACCAGGGGAGCTTGGGGTGGGTCTCGGTGGTGAGGGTGCCGACCTGCTGGGCAGATACGATGGCGAGGAAGGAGAGAGCGGTAAGAGCGACCTTGGGGAACATTGTGTATGAGAGGAGGGGGTGTTTTGGTTGACTGGATGTGGCTGTCGAGCTGAGGAAATGGACGTCTTCAACAGCCAGCCTTTATACGATTCTTTGTGCGGAGAAAATCCGGGGCAGGATGCGGCACACCGTCCCCATATTTCGTTAGCGCGAGTGCACAAGTCTAGGTGACGATTACCCGACGCGAGGGGAATGGGAGTGAGAGAAAGAGACGACGCAGGCCTGATTGGCGAATCTGCCCAGGCTGGTCACGGTGGTTGTTACCGAAGAGCTTCCGTTCCTGCCATGTCGCTGCACATAGAGCCCGAATTAATCCGGGGTAGAGACCAAGGCAATGACTTCATGAGTCGCGGAAAGACCTCGGTGGTCGTCTCGCTGCATACGCCAGCTTTCCTTGGCTCTCGACAGGATTACTTGCAAAATGAACATCTGATCATTGACCAACCAGCTGAAGGAGGCGCCGGGTTACGGTTGCACTGGTGCTATTGAAAATTTGATTATTGTCAGTTCAAAGAACAAGGAGGACCTATTCTGAGTTCAAGTACCATAGTAATAATTGAGACCTTTCCCTGTGAGTACAGTAACCAGTTGTTGACCTTGTGGTTGGTGGTGGAAGACGCCGACAGGTCCGATGGAAACCTGATTCTGCACCGCCACCACGTGGGCCTTGGCTCTGTTTTTGAATCAATTGTCTCCGGTTCGTTCCTTGAAGAGAAACATGACGTATCCCGGGTACCTCCCGGACCGGTGTTCAGGGGAGCCGAGTACTGATCTTCAGAGCCATACGGCGCGCCACACAAGGTTCTGTCACGAATGCCCACTGAACAGCACTGACCTCGCCTGCTGAATTCAAGCGACGAAGACATACCGTACATACATCGAGAATAGCCGCAACCCCGGCCCATCCTCTGCTACGCTTGCACGGGTAAATACTAAAACTTCGTGGTGTGGAGTAGCGTCGTGTAGCCGGATCAATCAACCCAGAAGGCGCACCCACTTCAGTGCGTTCTGACAGCAATCGAGGGTATGGCCAGGGAATATCCGAGGGGCTCCACTTGCGTTTTGTTGATGACCTGGGTGTTAATATTTGCGCGGGGCAGCCCTGCGTTGGTTGGAAGGTGGCAGGCCCATGCAGCGACAGCACGCCTGGTCAGGTGGGTATTGAGGTTATGAGGTATGAGAGGAACGAATGAAAGCATGGAACGAGAAATCAACGCAAAATGAAGTGTGATGTCAGAATGCATTTGTCGTCGGCCAGATAGAAGCCGTAAGATCAACCGACGCGACGTCTGGTTGACGTACAACGTACAATTGAAGATAACGATAAGGCATGGGACCAAGATACGTAAGTAAGAAGTACAGAGAACGTCGACAATTGGTAGTAAGCCATAAAGTGCTGCCAATTGTGACCTTCGCCCTGTGTTCCCAGTACTCACGAGTCCCTACTAAAGCGATGAACATCCATAACCTCGACGCCTGATCAGGTGGGTACCGATCTTATGTGACACGCAGGGTAGGAAGCGACTGCGAGGTACATTATTACGTCTAGAGCGAATTTCGAAATCGCAGTGCACCGATTCTGAAATTGGGTCCAATAATCATTATTATGCGGGGTAACCCTGCGCGGTCTTGGCGTCGATGTCGACTTGGTGACGGGGTATATCGTATTCATGCACGTCCAATAATCGAAGTCAATAAGACATGGGTTGGAAATAAAGGGTAGCTAATAGATATGGAACGAAAGGAAATGGAAAGTCTCAAAGGCGGGGTAAGGAGGACGGCTGTAGGGAAGCACAGCAACAACCCAAACCTTTAAACATCTAGCCAAGTGCAGTGATCGACCCAGAGGAGCAAAAGGAGAGCGATCGCTCGCTCGGGCGGATGTACGATCGATCTAGGTGTATTACAACACCAGCGCTCTCCCCACCAGCCCAACACCACCATCCATAAGTAACCACACTCCAAGTCAGATCAATTTCAAGTGGGGTAACAAAGATCTTGTCACGTACAATAAGTATGGATAAGAACGAACATCACTAATAGGTAGGTATTGGAACGAATAAAAAGGAGTGGGTGTACATGTAGACGTCGTTAGGGGGTACGGGTGTGTGAGTATCATGATGGGGGGTAGCGGGGTGGGGAGGTAGTGGGGTGAGGAGGTAGCGTGGTACGGAGGTAAGGGTGTAGTGGGGCAGAGGTAAGGGGATAGCGGGGTACATGGTGATCGATCGCAGTCGGTTATCTCGAGATGGTTGCATACCGCATACGCACATTCTCCTCAGCGTGTCCAGCGCGCCCTTCGAAAACTTTCCGGTTCCTTTCCCCCCCCCTCCTTCTCCCTACCCACTCACCGCCTCTGATCACTCGGGATACTATCATAAGTAGGCGGAATCTCCATCCCCCCCTCCTCATCCCCCTCCTCAATCCTGCCCCCATCCCGATGCACAACCAACCCCCGCCCCCCGCTCCCCCCCGCCTCATCCGGATTCGCCACGCCCATGCCCCCCCGCGAGAACGCCTCGCGCTCCTTCGCACTCGCACTCGTCCCCGTCCCCGTCCCCGTCCCCGTGAGCCCCCCGTTCGCGCTCCCGCTCCCGCTGCCACTGTGGCTGTTGCTGCGGCTCGAGACGCTCCCGGGCCCCGCGACGGCGGCGGGGTAGATATTCATATTGGGGTACTGCTGCGCGCTCTGCGGCGGGAGGTTGTGGTATGCGTATCCGCTCCCGCCGGACCCGCTTTCGGTGCTGGGGGCGTATGATTGGGGGGGCGGGGACGCAGAGGCGGAGGCGGCGTACGGGTTGGAGAGGTACCCCCCGTCGGCATATTGTTGTGTTTGGGCGGGGTGCTGGTACTGGTGTTGCGCGTAGGCAGCCCCGGCGCCCGCCATGCCCCCGCCGACTGACGCCATCTCCGGGCCTCCCGTGCCATGCGACGTCGTGGATTCCGGCACGTACGCGAAGGGGGTGACGACTCCGCCGACACCGGTGCCGAGGCGGCCGCCCATGCCGTCGTCCCCGTCGTCCCCATCGTCTAGGCCCACGTCGATGCGGGGGGCGGTGGCGGGGACGTGGTTCGCGGGGTCGAAGTTGCCGTCGAAGAGGTATTTTTCGGAGTTGCGGCGATGGCGCCGGATGAGGAAGAGGGTTAGGAGGAGGAGGAGCAGAAGGCCGCCTACGCCTGTGGGGAGGGAAGATGGGGGTTAGTGAGGGTTGGATGTGGTGCGGGAGGGGGAGGGAAGGTGTGGAGTGAAGAAGCAACAATGAAGGAAATGGCGAAGGTGAAGGCGAAAGATGGCGTAATAAGAAATGATATGAGAAGGAAAGTGTGAAGGTGGAGAGAGTAAGGGCTCGTCACGAGGAAAGGTAGAAAAGGGAGGAATAACGTAATAAAAATAAATGAGGTGGAAGAAGGGTGGGGAGGGTATGAAGGGGGAGAAAGAAAGAGAAGTACACACCTCCAACGACTCCACCGACGATCGCACCGATGTTCGTGCTCGATTTCGCATTTGAGCCTCCCGTGACGGCAGCGCCGGGTGCAATAGTAGTCGTATAGCTGACGACGGTAGTGAACACCTGCCCATTCGACGTTACCCTGCCATGACCATAAGTACAAAACCACCAGACGATTAAAAAAACTACTCACAGCGAAGTACTTGAAGCAATGGACGTCGTGCTCGGCAACGCAGATGTCGTACTCGGAGGCGCAGTAGTAATGCTCTGTGCTGCGGAGGAGCTCGACGGGAGCGTCGTTGAGTCCGAGATGGGGAGCGAGCTTGGGAGGCTGGAGGCACCGGAGGGGAGGCTGGAGGAGGAGCTCTCGGGTGGTGGTGGTGTGCTTGAGGACGAGGAGGAGGGTGGCAGAGGGGTGGTGGAGGGGCTGGTTATTGGGGGCGTGGTTACAATGCTACCTAAGGGGGAAATTGTGTCAGTTGACTGCGACGAAGAAGTTGGGAAGGAGAAGAAGGGGGAAGAGAGGGAGAGGGTGTCGGAGAGGTGGGTGGAAAGATTGGGGGGAGAGGCTGCTGTGGGCCTGGCAGACGACGCCATTGCACTCGAACCCCAAGAAAGTCAAGGAAAGACTCTGCACCAATTGAATTCGACGACCTGGTCGACGTCGTTGCATTATTCGTCGCCTGAGACGTATCGGACATTTTGTGTGCGGATAAGGGCGGGGAGAGCTATGTTTGTCTTTCTGCAAGACAAGGACAAGGCGAAGAGGAAGCCGAGTTCTGAGTCGTCTCAGATAGGACAAAACGTCACTCCGCGGGGCAAAAAGCTCGAAGGGTCCACGAGTAATGGAGCACGTCAAGAGCAAGGCGTGGCTGCAGGAAGCCAGACCAGCCATGCCTCGATGCAAAACATGAAAATAACGCATCCGATCATGACTGATCATGACGGCCCGATTGCAGATACTCTGGCTTCGCAACGACACACAAATACCATTACAAAACGAGAAAATATTGCTCACCAGGGGGGGTAACGACCGACATCGCTGTAAATTAACAGTGACAGTGACGGCGGGTGCGGAGCCTCGAGCAATTGTGGTGAAGTTCGCTTTAACCGCTTCACAAGCGCATGGGAGTTCTGGAGAGGATGTGACAAAAAGTGACGGGTGGCTGTGTGATCATCTGATGGCGCGCGTAATCATGTTTAGACGTCACACCACTTTTCGTCTCCTCTTTCTCCACAACGACTGCGCCCGGCTCCTCATCCCTTCCAAGGATCACCTTATATATGCCTTTTTTCCTATGCATTTTTTTCTTCTTCTCAGAATGGGGCCCTCGAAGTTTTCTTGTGAAAAATATGCACTGTCGGATCGTTGCTATTTACGGCTCCCGCGGCGGCAGAATCAGACAACCGTATCACCATTATAGTTTCAGACCTGGATCAACGCAGAATAGAATTACAATAGTGTATATACGGCAGGGGTACGGTATCGCGTATCGCCGCCGCGGGTTTGTGCGGGTCAGACAGGATTTCTGAGCGGGGCCTTGTTGGCTTTAGGTGTACTCGGGGATTCTTTGTCAGAGCTTGAGCCCCACTCCGGATTCGTCTGTGGCCACCTCAGGAGGGGCGTCCTGTCCTCTGTTGGTCCTTTGCTTCCTCGCCTCAAGGAAAGGTACTGTGGGCCCACGACGTCTGGCATGGGCGTTACTCAAGCTTCTCTGCTGTCAACAAGGGGCGTCTGCGCTGGTAGCTTCGTTCTCAGGATCATCATGATTCCTTGACCGTTGACGGACACACAGTCCGACAGACGGCGGCGTCGACTCGACTCGGAGACATGCTATATCTTCGTTATGTATCGATCATGGTAAGCTCGCGCTCTCTCCCACACACAAACCGTACCCACCGACACCATGCAGTGAACCGTTTATGAAGGGATCAGGTCACCTCTGAACGACAACCTTTCTCAGCAAAGGGTGCCTGCGCTCGCTGTTTCGATCCCAACACCACACCCATGGCATCATGATTCCTTGACCGACACCCCATCGCCGGACACACAGCAACAGTAGCGCCTCAACTTGGCTCGGACCGAATATCATATACCCTGCAAAGCCCCCGCACCGACGCCCCTTTGAAAAAGAGCACTAGTCTGGGCACGGTCTTGAATCATGGTTTCTTCACCTTTACGACGCTTTTCTCACAACGAGCATAGGGGCAGATCCCAACGGGCCATCACAATTACCTGAGCGCCTCGATTGAGATGGACACAGAAGCCGGTGACGACTCGACTCGACTCGGGTGGGTATCAGCATTCGAGGTTGCATGGATCGGGCTCAAGCGCTGAACTCTTTACCTACCTACCGCCCACCCGAGCCTGAGCCCGAGCCATTATCAAAAGAGACCGGTCCCCGGATACGCCTTGTGATTCTTCCTCCCTCTCTGTATCTTTAAGGAGTGCCTGCGCTCAACTCAACTCCCCCTTACGAAACAAAAAGTGCGGGGACATTTTCTTGGGTGCCTGCGCGGGCGCACATAGCTTCGACACACTGAAAGCTAACAGAAACGGCCTGGGGATTATTCCTTCTTCCAACACCTTCAAGGGCATGCATCTGCGTGCACACTGGACCCTAACGTTCGATATCACGATAAGTTATATATATCGACACCGGACGGGCACGGACACACAGCGACGCCGGTGCCGGTAGGGATGGGTCTGGGCATTATAACTTACATATAGATCGGACAGACAAGCACACGGCTGCGCTCGCCCAATACCTCGGACCGAACCCCAGTCCTGCTCTACTACTTACAGGGGATTGATGAGGCGACCAGGGCACGACTTTTCGTAACACCTATTTTTTGTCCCTTCCAGGGGCCAGATCATCATCATCAATAACCACCCCCGTGTTCCACTACCAGCGGCACCCGCACAATCTTCTTGTTATCGTCTTCCATGTTCTGGCTTCGCGAAGCCCCGATAATGATGTTCTCGCCACCCTCCATATGTGGGTTAAGGCGCTTACTGTATCTATCCAACGGGACCGACGTCCGTTGGGCCACGCGCACGCTCTCGAGCTTCGCTGAATCCCTCGTACCGAACCCAGTGACGGCCCCACTTGTACTTATTTACCAGGAGACGGCAGCTGGCTTTGGATATCATACTACATACTACAGTATGTGTCTTGCTCTCATCATGCATCATCGATCGCAATCGCACCCCGTGTTTCTTTGCTTCTATACATGATCTGTCCATCCTCGGACTCTCGCGAGTCGCATCAACTTCCATTCGCCAAGGCTGATGTTTTCGTCGTCACGGCCCTCCGTTTGTGGGTTAGGGCGCCTATCTATTTAATTTCCTGTCATGTCAGTAGTGTTTTGATGATGTTGATTTCATCTACATACATACATCATAGATAGGATTGCGCCCTATGATCGCCCCTCCCTTGAATGAATTGCCGTTATGGACTGTATGGGTAACTCCCGACCTGTCATGGCTCATGATGCGCCCATTTACGTGTTGTAGAGTTAGTGAGCGAGTGGTTCGATCCTCTACGAGCACGCTTCCATTAGCCCACCATGTCCGACCTCTCCTCCCGACCTTCCTTCCCCATCCTCACATTCCTCGTCCTCCCCGACATTCTTCTGGCACTCGTACTGGCTCTAGATCTATCCAAAAAAACGCGTATCTGCTTCTTTATAGGGTTTGCCTTGATATGCTACAAAAGCCTCCAACACACCACTGGCGACAAGTTCACGGACTACTCGATGGGCACGACGGTGGGAGGGCAGTTCTTCACTGCATTGCATTTGTTGCTGTTCGTAAGGCCTTTGCGGGAGTATCGGCATTTGGAGGATAAGGATGATCCCAGGAAGAAATCGTTGATTAGGAGGGTGTATTGGTCGGGATGCGTTATACATTCGCCGAGGGGGGTCGGTTGGAACTACCAAGTACGTTCGTTCCTCGATATCTGTCATCGTAGCTCGGTACTCATACTGAAGTATAGATACCCAACATCTCACCCACACCCAGCACCCCCAACACCCGCTTCATCCTCTCGCGCCTCCTCCACGCCCTACTCTGCCTCTTCCTCCTCGACGCAGCGCAATCTTTCATCCATATCTACCCCCTTCTCCTGCCCTCGCGGGACCAGGGGCTGGCACACCGCGTCCTATACAGTGCCGCGTGGATGCTGATGCCGTACGCCGGCTTGCGGATGCAGTATTACCTGCTCAGCGCGGTGAGTGTGGCGCTAGGCCTTTCGAGCCCCAAGGCATGGCCGGAGCCGTATGGGAGTTTGAGGGAGGCGTATACCGTGCGGAATCTGTGGGGGTGCGTCTGCCCCTCCTCCATAGCTTCTTGAGTTGTCTCTAATCGTAGGGCGTGGGTTACCTATAGGAGAACATGGCATCAGATGATGCGGCGCGTGCGTTTTCTTGTTGACAGAGCGAGAGATATGTTTTACTTACGTGCGAGGGAGCAGTACCTCACCCCATTCGGAAAGTCCACTTCCAAAATCCTCGGACTCAAGCCAGGCTCCCGCCTCTCCTCGCTCACCCAGCTCCTCGTCGCATTCCTCATCTCGGGGGCGATGCACGCGTTCGGCGATGCTATGGTCGGGTGGGATCACCTCGGGTCCTCCGTCCCTTTCTTCCTCCTGCAAGTCCTTGCTATCGTTGCAGAGGAACTGGTAATTGGGCTTGTGATAAGACTGGGGTGGGTGGGAAGCAGTAGTGTGAAGCGTGCGGCTGGGTATGTGTGGGTACTTGCGTGGTCGCTGGCTACTTTCCCCGTGTATTTTGATTGGGCGGTTAGAGCTGGGTTGGGGGAGTGTGAGGTATTGCCGTTCTCGGTCGTTCGGGGGTTGCTGGGACGTCTGCGAGCTTGAGCTCGACAGTTCCACGTAGGTGATAACATACCCGGCTTTAAGCAGCTAATGGAGGCGCGAGAAACGATACATGGGTGGTGACAACCTTGCTCTTTTCGATAGATTTATGTTATGTGGCAAGGGTAATGATCCAGAAAGTTGCATCACGAGTGGCAAGGAGGTCCCCATTTCCATGCGAGCAACGCGGAAGTATCGGTAGTCTTAGCCACCCTTGTCCCTTGTCGAAGGTTCCTATGGAAGTATGGCAGTGTGCAAACCCTGGCATTGAGCCACTGCCTCGATTGGCGACTTAATTAATCTCTGGAGAGCAACCCATACTAGAGACGCTATCATGATGGCCAACCACGGCACCCGATTGCAGAATCCAGATTGCGCCCGTTTAACATCAAGTGGGACTTATACACATTTTCGCCACGGCCATGAACGGGAAAAGCGGTTCTAGATGCGGCGGGTCCAAGATATTCCATGGACCACCTGTATCCATTGTTGTTATGAGATACTGAAGAGCTAATGAGTGCAGATGATTTAGCAAAATAATAGTGGATTGAGGAAGCACTAGGGGATGATTTGGTTGGAGTCTGATGCGTGTAAATCAATTCTCGGGCTCGGAGCTTGAAAATACGGGCAGATCCATCAGATCCACAGTCCAGCCATTTTGCTCGTCCTGTGTTCTCAACTTATTCGGTTCCGTTTTCTGGTTGTTTTCCAACAGGATCTTATCGGAGTATGCCACACATACACAGTTTCAGGCCGGTTACTTGAACCATATGCATACGGCCGTATTCGGCCGTACTCTAGGACAATCTACGCCGTGTAGCGTCCGTTTTGGGTCTGCTTCGGATACACCGAACATGGTCACTTGGGCTTTCTTGGGCTAGAAGGCATCAGAATAAGTGAAACGCGTGCCAGTGTGGGGATGGATGAGCTAGCACAGGTATCATCGATCCCACCAAGATCGTATAATCAAATCTTGTTCAATATTCGACCAAACATCACTGCTCCCATCGCTGAGAGACGTGAGTTCGTCTACCTCTATAGCTACGGGGATCATTATTGGCTACATCTTCTCAGTGTTGGACGTCTTGTTGTCGTTCCAGCCACTCTAGCACGACCACTTCGATGGCGGGAATCTCCGATCCGTCGACCCATTTAGGTATTACACCCACAGCCTAGCACAGCGATCCCCTATGACCGGACCGAATCAAGGGGGCGTGCAGGGAATTCACATATAAGTACTGGACTCAGTAGCACCCCCCCTCTTCCCTTGGAACCGCGTTGAACGCTACCCAAGAGAATTCGGCTCAGGAAGTCGACAGGCAGTGCCTATCATGGTCTTTTTCACTTCTTCACAGACCCTCTTTGCCGTATCTCTAGCCCTTGGAGCAGGTCTCCTCCAAGTACAAGCTTTCGACAATTCTCGATCGGATAATGTGCGTTCATGACTTTGTCTTATTTTTATTAAATCATTGACATCTTCCAGTTGGCTGTCTATTATGGACAAGGCGCGGGCAGCTTGTCGAGTCTCTGCGCAGTGGGTGTCGAACATCATCATGGGCATAACTGGATCTGATATTTTAAATTGATATAGGACGACACCATCGATGCCATACCCCTTGCTTTCCTCAACAAGTTCTTCTCCGATGGTGGCAAGCCAGAAATCGATATGTCCGGTGTATGTTTCCTCTCTTTCTCTTCCCTTGCAGAACGACCACTAATTTGTTTTTGAAAAGATATGCGGCGCCTCTAACAGCTTCCCTGGCACGAGGCTCGCTAACTGTCAAATACTTGCTGAAGATATCAAGGCTTGCCAAGCGAAGGGAAAGATCGTTACCCTCAGTCTTGGAGGTGGTGGTGCATCCACCGGTTTTTCCTCCGATTCGCAGGCCGAGGCTTTCGCAGACACTATTTGGGATTTACTCCTCGGCGGAAAGAGCGACACTCGTCCTTTCGGCACTGCAGTCCTCGATGGGTTCGTACCCCAGTATTCAATGTGTGGAGCACTTGGACTCACGTTTTCTCTAGTATTGACCTGGACATCGAAGATGGTACACCTGCTGGATACGCAGCTTTCGTGAACAAACTCCGTTCTAAGGCAAAGGGAGACAGCAAGAAGTGATTTTGGCTCCCATCGTCTCCACGTTTTACGTCGACTAAGCTTCCAACAGATATTATTTCACCGCCGCTCCTCAATGCGTCTTCCCTGATGCACATCTCGGTGGAGTCCTGGACGCAGTTGGATTCGATGCCGTCTATGTTCAAGTGAGCCTATACCGTCTGCCGTAATGATCCTTTACTGACAGTTTCATTTTAGTGTGAGTACTAAAAACTTTATAAACTCCAGAATTTTCACCGGCTGACCGTACGACGACAATGTTCCATCACAAAGTTGTAAGATCCATTTTTTTCCGAGCAATTTCCACATGCTGAGGCCACTATCAGTACAATAACAACTGTGGAGTCCAGGCCTATGGTAGCGACTCTTGGAACTTTGACACATGGTGCGTTTACTGTCACTCACCGGAAGGCCCCGATTAACTCTTTGTTTACACTTCTAGGGATAAGTGGGCAAAGAACACTTCCCCGAACAAAAACATCAAGGTCTATATTGGCGCCCCCGCCTCTGCTGCTGCAGGAGGCGGTTATATCGGCGTGGACGTCCTGAGTAAGATTGCTGCAGAAACAGCCGCCAAATACTCGTCATTCGGGGGTATAATGCTCTGGGATGCATCACAGGCGAAGGGTAAGATATCATATCATCCAATCATTGAAGAGTGTTTAGTTTTAATGACCCAACACAGCTAACGGCGGCTTTGACAAGCAAATCAAGAGCGCTTTGAAGAGCGGTGGATCAGGATCAGGCTCCACTGATCCGCCACCGCCACCGCCCCCGACCGCGGACCCCTCTACTTCTGGTCCCCAGGATCCCATGACCGTAACTCCTGCCCCCGGGGATCCAAAAGCCACGACTCCTTCGACCAACACAGGAAGCTGCGCCGGTGTCGATCCTTGGGGAGCTGGCACCGCCGTCAGTAGAATCATCTGACTAATTTTTCCCAGGCCTTGCTCACGCTTCATCGCATTTAGTACACCGCCAATCAACAGGTTTCCTACTCTGGACATACATGGACTGCCCAGTGGGAGACTACTGGCGATACTCCTGGAGGTTTGTCGACTTTGTTACATTCTATCAACATTAACTGATTCAAGATTACGTAGCGGCTTCTGATGCGCCCGTTTGGACCGATAATGGAGCGTGCATTACCACTCGCATGTTGCGCCGCCGCCGCCCGTCTTTGAATTTGAGGTTGTAAATGGGCCCAGACTACCTACAGTATGTACAGTGTAGGGCGCTCAAAATAGACCTCTTGGCATGCCCAAATTTAGGGTGCTATGTCCTCCAGTAAAAAAGCTTAGTTTTGCTCTGAACTCTCGCAATGTGCTCAGACACGATAGGCTTTCAACCCAACTGAACAGAATTTTGATATCTCGTGTTTGAATTTTTCGAGGCTGAGAGTAGATTTAGGACCCGGACTGGACCCTGAATCCAGATCCTGGCTTAAATAGTAACTGCCTCTTTGGGGCTGAACTCATGTTTTCCGTCGTTTCTAGCACGGAGATGGCACTGAACAGAGCTTATGATTCACGTTCAGAAGCCTTCCAGATACAAATTCAGTTCAAAGACTTTCCTTACAGTATTCGTCCCACACTGTAGAATCAACAAAAAAATGTGATTAAATTTGTACAAATTCCTCTAATAGATTAAGTGCGCTTTTGTCCGAGATCGAAAGTCCTTCATAACTTATTATCGCGCTCAGCTTTGCTCTTGGCTGCATGCTCGAGGTCTCGAAACGATCCGCTCTTCAAACACATGGTCCTGAAGATCCCACCTGCTCTCTGGATCAACTTCCACGGTGTATCAAATTCCGCGATCTAGGCCAGACCATGTAACGTCAAGGTGAAACACTAAACGAGCAACACACACCTGTCCCTGGTCAAGGACAATAAGACGGTCATAATCAATAACAGTGCGAAGGCGATGAGCAACTAGGAGACAGTAAACTTCAATGGTAATGTCTTGCAGAACAATAGAAGAAGGGCATACCAGTTAAGAGCAACGAAGAGTTGAACTCTTCCCGAATAGTTGTCTGTATCTTTGCATCTGTAGCAAAATCGATGCTGCTGGTGGCTTCGTCTAGCACTATGATGGAACTTCGGCGGAGTAGCGCTCGAGCCATAGCGATGAGCTGTCTCTGGCCCCGAGAGAAGTTGGTTCCACCTGCTGAAACCTGCGTCTCGAGCGAGACAATCGGCCTGGTCTCTACATCACTTGTATTGGTTGAGATGGATTCTGCTGTATCCTCGCGTTTCACGCCATGGATGGACGCGGCACGGGAGCTGGTCGGAGAGGCCGCATGTGAGGCTGAGCATGAGGCCGAAGGGCTGATTATGTGGCAACGTCGGAGCACGTCCAAGCACTCGGTATCAGTATGCTCATTAAAGGGGTCCAGGTTTTCCCTAAGAGTACCAGAGAACAGTGTTGCGTCCTTCGAGGATAATCAGAAAGATCACAGCGTGTGCCCTTAACAGTGAACTCACTTGAGGAATGAAGGTCTAGAGACTATGTCAACAACACAGTCACAACTGAGACAGGACACACTCACCAGTCTGGTTCTCAAGTCATGGATACCGATGGTCGAGATATCGATCCCATCAATCAGAATACGGCCACTCGTCGGATCCACCTAACGAAGGACGTATAAGATAAAGTTCGGACAGGTTTATGAATTGGCATACAAACCGAAGGATGCTCATAGCCAATGTCGACTTTCCGCTGCCTGTCATCATGAAACGTGATCAATAGTTTTACTCAAGTCACATGAACGAAAAAGACGAGCCTGTGCGTCCCAGTAGGCCCACACGTTCGCCCGCTTTCAAGGTGAACGAGACATCCTGAAGCACAGCAGGAAGATCAGGTGCATATTTGATTTCCAGATCCTCCACGACAACAAGTGAGTCGTTATTTGAGCTGGATGGCCAGTACGCAGGGGTTCTGTTCGATTCAATGACGGCAGGAGGCTCTTGAGGAAGATCAAGGCTGAACAGCATTAGAGATGATTGCTTGAGCGCGATATACATTGAACTCACTATTCAACAACTCGCTCAACGGAACTACTTCTTGTCAACAATTGAATAAGCCAACAATGTAGAACACACTTCAGATCCAACTCCAATCCTGAGACGAGAGGATCAGCACATGCGGTCAAACGATCACCGAAGGAAGGGACGCACCAGTCCAAAGGCGACAAGCCCAATATACTTCAAGACATCGTAAGCAGCAAGAAATCGTGTAGCAAAACAAATGGTCACACCAGATGTTGTAAAGGCCAATGCACTCGTAATACATATACCCGCCAACCCCGCGCCATTTGCCAACGTCGCGATCGAGAATAGCGTGGTGATAAGCACGACAAGCGCACCAAGGGTATCGAAGTTCAGCAGGAGCCAGCGATTAGTCATCCACAAGGAGTACCACATCTACCATACATGACATAAGCCTATGCAAGAAAAGAACGGATACTGAACTTACTTGAGTAGTTGTATCAATCCTCTTGTGTAGGTTATCCAAGAATCTCCTTTCTGCCGAGAACGCGCGTACAGTGATGATGCCCTCGAGAAGTTCGCCAAAGTCCGAAAAGATTGGAGACCTGGTATTCGACTCCATGCGGCGCAGGTCGCGCCCGGTGTTTTGAAAGCCGAGCGCAAACTCGCGATATGCGAGGCCGATGAAGATGGCGGGAATGAGGAACCAGGGGAATATAAATCTAAACGAGATTTGAGTTGCCAGACATAAAATGGTTAAGAAAAGGAACTCGCGTGACGAGAATGATTGAGGCGAAGACGTTCGCAAGAGAAGTATTGAGAGCCTGGAGGGAGCCTGCAAGGGACGAATCGATGGTTTCGATATCCTATCGTTATTTATCAGCCATACCCTTCCTCTGCAATAGCACACTAATTACCTTTCCAAACCGATTCAGCATACGTCCTTCAAAATCCAACGTCAGCTCGCAATCAACGGGTACGAATATCAAGCCCACTCACCTTGAGGGGTGGTATCATGGAACCTAAAAGTCGCTCTCACAACCGTCACAAGCAACTGTTTGAACAAAATTCGGGAAGCCCTCAGCGCACCTGTAAACTGCGCAATCATCGACATTACACCAAGTAGCGCATTAGCCAATCCGATCGCCGCGTATATCCCGACGTAGAAGAGCGGGTACTCCCTCGCACGGGGCCAGTTGATACCGAAACGACCCCGGTCTGTGATGAATATGGAACTGAAACTGGAGAGGCTATGGTGGTGGGATGCGTGGTAGCCGTTGACTGGAAGCTCTTGGTGGTCTTTTGCGGCGAAGGAGGTAAAGGAGTAGAGGGAGGTGGGAGACCTCTTATCCTTGTAAGCCTCGCCCCAAATCTGAGTCGTCATGAGCTCGATGTAATAAATAAAAGGGAACGACGATGACGCACCATGACCCAGACCTTCTCCGACACGCCTAATACCTGCGCAACAAGCACCAGGAATGCAAGGAAACCCCATATCCAGTACGACCTATCAAAGATAAATGAACAATCAGGATTAGCATGCTTTAACCAAGCAAGCGAAACGAAACGTACGAAGCCTTCAAATAGCTCTTATAGATTGCCCACTTGACACCCCCAATCTCGCGATGCTCATCCTTGACCAGTTTCCTCGGTTTCTTCCTAGCCTGCGCCTTCTTCGCTTCTTCCTCGTCCCCATCCGCGTGTTCGCTGTTACTCGAAGTAGGGACGAGCGCCTCCTGCCGCACCTTGGCCTCAGCTGCCGTGACGGCCGAGTCGTGCGCGAGGTCCTCGAGTACGCCCCGTGCACGGAGGTCCATGATGGTGCCTTGTGTATCGATCCGTCCATCCAGCATGCGCACGAAGTAGTGCGCCGCGGGCAACACCAGATCCACGTGGTGCGTCACCAGAATCTGTACATCATCTCCGTCACCACCCAAAGCGAGAACGTGGCAGGCAGAGAGAGAAAAGGAGACACACCACAGTCCTCCTGCCAAGCAACCTCCCCTTCAACAAATTCTCCACAATCCACTTCGCAGTCCCGCTATCCACCGCACTAAGCGGATCATCCAACAGCACATACCGCGCACGGCTATACACCGCTCTCGCCAGCGCCACCCTGGCCTTCTGGCCCCCACTCGGACTCACACCGCGAGCGCCAATCTCCGTCAGGTCCCCATCCTCCAGCACATCGAGATCCGTGCGCAGGGCACACGCATCGAGCACGGCATCGTACCGCGCAGAATCGAAGGGCCCCCCAAAGAGGATGTTGTCCCGGATGGTCTGGTGTCGCAGCCACGGGACCTGTGCGGCGTAGGAGAAGGAGTATGTTTGAGAGTGGGCATCGAGTTTGGAAGGCGATTTGGTCATGATGAGTTTGCCGGGGGGTGTGCTCGGGAGGAGGGTCATTTCGCCTAGGAGGGCCATCTGCATATCTTTGGTCAGTTTTGGGTTTATTGGCTATAAGGTAGAGGGGGGGCATACGAGGAGGGCAGTCTTTCCGGAGGCGGTAGGGCCCGTGATTACGGAGAGCTCGCCTTCGGGGAACCGCACGTTAATATCCCTCAGCTCGAAGCGATGGTCCATATCCGCCTCAGGAAGCGGGGCATCGCTCATTCCTTCACCAAGCAACCCCTGTGTCTCGCCCCCCACAGTGATCGCCGCCGATCTCGTCTTCCCGTCCTTGGCCTTGTCGGCGCCCTCTGAGTCGGCTTTGAGCACCCCGACTTCGTTCCACTTGAACGATCCGTTCTCAATGCCAAAGCATTCCTCTTCCTCCGTGCTGTTGGCAGCAGAGGGAGCCGTGGAGAGTGGTTGGGAAGCGTCCTTCTTGAGCGATGAGACCTGTGCGCTGACTTCATCTTCGTCGAGGTACATTGCGATACGGTTGAGTGCGACGCCCGCCTGTCGTCACAAGATAGGCGCGTCAGTAAATGTGAGAGGAAGGACCAGGCACACGTACCTGGATGATCTGGACGATCCAGGTCGGGATTACGTTGAGTGGTGTCCTGATCATGTTGAACAATGCGATTGCCTAATACATTGAATGAGTATATGAAGCACTTTGAGAACGAAAAGATAGTTGGTGCACCGTGAACGCAGTGGAGATGGTCAACTCATTGCCTTGCATCACGTAGACAAAGAACGAGATAATCGAGATCAATATCGGTGCTGACGTCCACAATAGCGAGAACGCCACTGAGTTTACTTGCGCTATCGTCGTCATCTCGTCAGCACGAGATGTGACAATTAACAGAAACTCCCACATACCCTTAACCATCCACCTCATCTCCTCCCCCCTCATCTCCATAACCCTCTCAACCCACCGTCCCTCCCACGCAAAAAACTTGATAAACCTCACAGCGCCTATCATTTCACTCAACACTCCCATCCTCCTATCCCTCGCCGCCAGAAGCCCCTTCTGTATGCGTATACTGCTCCTCGCGATATAGGAATTCAACGGCCATCCCAGGAGTAAAACGAGGAATCCGGCGAACCCGGAGAAACCGAGTAAGTTGTAAAGGAATATGGAGGCGAGGAGAATCTCGAAGGGCGCCCCGTAGATGACGTTGGAGGTGGAGACGGTCATTTGAACGCGGTTCGCGTCGCCCGCCATGAGATTAACAATTTTGCCGAAGTCTGCGCCGGCCTTGGGCGTATTGCTCTCCCCATCCTTGTCCGTGTCCTTCTCGAAAGCCTCCTTCTCCCGATCAACGATCCCCGAAAAGTCCTTGCGTTTCAGCGCCTTATCATATATGCTCGCCATGAGCTCGGAGCGGACGCGTGTCGAGGCGCGCCGGCCGAACCAGAGGCGCTGTACATCTGCTTGGGACTTGCAGAGGGAGCAGATGAAGGCGAGGACGGCGTAGATGTAGGCTCGGGCACGGCTTTCGGATGTTGGTGTGGTGAGGTCGATGGCGTCGAGGATACGTCTGGGGGTTGATTAGTATGGGTAAAATAGAGTCGAGAGGGAATAAAATAAAGTACAGAGATCACGACACGTACTTGAGGAAGAACGGGCCGGCGTAGTTGAACAGCACGCTAACAAGCGTGAGAGAAAAGTCGAGGAAGAGATCGAGCGAGTTTGCTGCGAATAGTTTGCGGAGGAGGGTGGTTTGCCTGTAAACAGTAAAATATAAATGATGTCAGATCAACATCATTCAAGTGGTAATTTCAGGAGGAAAGGAAGACGAAGTGGAAGCGAGCCAACTTCATTTTATGAACGATTTCATGGAAAGCTCAGATGTTCAAATTTGTTGATGGTGGACACTCCTGGGAGCAGGTGAGAGACCGACTTACGGGAGAGTAATGAATTTGATGAAAAGAGAACGCGATTGGAACGTAGGACTCAGCGCCCAAACGTCCTTCTCGTTGAGCGTTGTATACCGTCCTCTCTGAACAAGCGGGTACACCCAAGAAAACGTGATCCATCCAAACAACGATGTATAATCTTCTGGCGAGACCGACAATCCCTATACAACCAAAGTCCGTTTTGGCTTGAGCCCACAAACATCATGAATCCACTCACAATCTCCTCTTCCTTGATAGTCCTCCCGGGGAGTGCCAGCGGCATCCCTAGCACCACACTCAACATGCTCAGTATTGCCACGAGATTAGCCCACAGCGCTACGAGCACACCCCCACTAGGCCACTCATTCCCAAATGCGCCGTGGTCGTAGAACACGCCCCCGAGCTGGAGGAGCGCACCGACGAATAGGGCGGAGTACACCACGAAGAGGTCATACGGAACCGTGCGCGTGGGTCTTACGACGGGTCTGAGGATGGTGTAGATCCACGAGAGGGCGAAGAGGATGCTGATGAGGGCTTCGTTCAGGGGTGCCGAGGTGATGAGGAGGTACGAAGCGGATGCGAGGTGTGTTAGGGCTTCGAGTTGGCCGACGGTAACGAAGAGGATGCCCCGCCAGAGAGAAGGCTTCGGTAGTTCGTTAAGCTCCATGAGCTCAGGGGAGGGGTCAGAGAGTGCGAGTGCCTCAGCTTCGGAAAGTGTTAGATACGTCTTGAGCAGTGCTGGTGTTGATATGGGAAGGGGCAACGAGAAGAAAGTGAAGGTGAGTACTAGGATGAAGGGAAGAAGTGCACTCCAAGCTGCGCGCACGCAGGACGAGTAGAAGTCGAATGGCCCGTCCGCGGGGCCACACAACAGCTGCACCATAATCGATTGGTATCTGTATTAACATGAAGACGCACAACAAGTTATAACCAACCCTGCAAAGAATTAAGCGCTTTGAAGCACAGCCACACGGCAACTTTATTCCGATTTATTTTTGTTGGCCGGCCTATTTTTGAACTGCTCAAGCCTCACTTGTTCTTCGTTACTCTGAACGCTCTCACCAATAGCCGGAAATGATGAAACGAGGTAAGGATAGCCTTATTTTGTGATCATGAGGGCTAATTTAGATAACATGTACACACACCAGAGGGGTTTACCCTGGGATCTATCGGGCAAATCACCCCATGAACTCACACCGGGCTAGATCGACCTTTGTCAACCTTGACATGCGTCTTGAATGGATGATTACTTCCCTCGGATACCTTGCTTACAAAAATCTATCCACTTAATCGACGACTCCTGGCCACAATCAAGAGATTAAGCCCTTCCGAGTTATGGTGGTCAAAGCCTGAGGCTGAATTTTATGGAAAGCCGGATGGTCGCGCTACTTACCAAGATCATTCGACATTTCTTTGCTGCAAGGCTGAGTATTGATATTTTGATGCACACCCGTCGTACTCCTACGGTGACATACAAATCTGAATTGCAGTCTCTGGGTTTGCTCTGAGTACCTGGCATGTCGTATCTGTCGCTGAACTACAACGGACGCGTCACCCACTGTGCAGAAATAGTGTTTCGCTTTTACGGACGGGTGACATCGCAAGTATATTGGCGCCAAAGAGTCACACGGTGTTTCTGCTAGTGGTTGACCACGGCCTCATTTTCGACACCGTTCGTCACACCACACTCCCCCATCGGCCTCCAAATCTCGCGACGTTACTCATACCTGCTCTTACACTTGTTCTGTCTATTTAAACAATACTAATGCATTATCATTTCGCCGAGCTACAGCCGTTTCGTATACAGTCTACATGCTTGCAGACATCAAATTATCACTCTTAATCCGCTACAAACTCTGTATCACCTGTAATTTGTGGGTCAAAAAACGGTGCTCCACTAGAACGACACATACAAGCACGTGGGTACCCCACACCGTACAAGTCAGCGAACTATCCTGATCACTTCTATCTGTGCCGCCTGTTTAGCCACCATCCACAAAGGACACGTTCCAGGCCAGCATAAGCTCTCTACACAGACCCAGCCCTATAACTTCCTCCGCACAGAAACAAATCCGTACGGCCCTAGCGAACCTCGATTTTATTGGCACATGATTCCTAGTCCCTTCGTCTCTTCTACGGACGGAGACAAGGCCAGTCAGTCCTATTTCCCCGCTTAGACGTAAAAAATAATAATACAACCCATGACCATCGCACATAGGTAACGGCCGCTGACGTATCCTCTACTGGTCCAGGCGCCAATGCCGGAGATCAGTTTCCTCTTACCAAGTACAACTTTGCCATGCAGGCGGCAAGCAATTTGCAAGCGGAAGAGATCGCCACTAACATACTTTCGAAATCTCATAGTCGACCATTCTGTAGAATTGAGATTTTGTCTTGAGTTCGCCTTGGGTGGCGGCTGGCGGCGGGATGTAGCTCATTTAAGCCAAGCTTTTCAGCAGTTCGACAGTCCTTGGAAGGTGCCATAATTGATGGCAGTGATGCAGCTGGCTCCCATCAGCCTTATAAATTCCGACATTAATCGGCATACACATCGCCGAACACTGTGACCACCACTGCACGACCCTGTCAAAATCTACCCAGGATTGGCTTATCACCATGACATATATATTCAGCAATGTTTGACCAGTGACTACCCCGCTTTCTGCTTCTCCCCCTCTACCAATTTGTCTTAGGACACGTCTTGACCATGAGCTGTCCCGACTGTACTGCAGGGGAAGTCCTTCCTGGAGAGCCAGCTGGAACGATCAGTACCCTTGGCGCGTATTTCTCACCTGGATCTGGGGAGAATTCGAAATCGGCAATTGTGCTCTTGACCGACGTTTTTGGGCTGCCGCTGAAGAACTGCAAGATCATAGCGGACCATCTTGCTAAGGAGACAGGGTATGACGTCTGGATTCCGGACTATTTTGGAGGTATGTTCGTGCCTTATGTTCGTATATATTGCTCTGACTTGGCATGTTCTTCTTAGGATGGCCTATCTTCCCACTATCCATGCTGAAATCAGCCAATCGCAGGGGAGGAAAGGTTCCTTTCTGGAAGTTGATATACTTCTTCATCGGTTTGATCCCGCGCATTCCTGCACTCTACCACAGTCGTGCGTCAGTGTCAGACCAGAGAGTCGTGGAGGTAATATTTCTGAACAACGATCTGTGGTTTGTGTCGCTTATGACTATTTCTTTAGCTCGTCAATGCTGTCAAGGAGGAAAAGAAGTACGAAAAGATTGGTGCTGTGGGGTACGTCTTAGCAGCCGTTCGCTCGGAAACAATATTCACCTCTTACGCCTAGATACTGCTTTGGAGGCTCGGCTTTAGCTAGATTAGGCGGAACGGACCTGTTCCAGAGCGTCGTCATCGTGCATCCAGGCCCATATACCTACGAGCAAGCGAGGGCAATCAAGGTCCCGTCTCTATCCCACTCGTATAACTCCGCAACTGACTCGCTTGCAGAACCCTGTCGCTTGGGTATTGGCCGAAGGTCAATGAAGCAGCCCCTTCGCATCTGTGCTTCCTGACGATCTTTCCTCTTGTGATAGATGACCAATTCTACGACGACAAGACACGTTTAGAAACCGAGGCGATATTTGAAGAACGCAAAGGTAGTGAGAACTTCGTCGATTATGAGATCAAAGTCTACAAAGGTCCGTAAGCCATTTGCCCCTCGTTCGAAGTGGTATTGATTCGCCTTTTCAATTGCTCAGGGACCGTTCATGGGTTTGCTATCAGGCCAAATTTGACCAACCCTGAGGTGAAAGTTGCCTACGAAGGATCCCTGGAGCAGATCAAAGCCTGGTTCTTGAAAACACTTGCTATCTGATGCTTTTCCGTGTTCAGTATGTATGTAATCAATAAGGCGCAGTTCTCCTATCTTTGAAGATACTTCGGTTTAAGATGTCGTTGGACTGACATTGTCGAACATGCCTTCAGGCCTCCTGGCTTGGTGGCTCCTGGCGACTTCAGGAATGTGCCAAGACTCCTTCGTTGGAAGCATGCCACCTGACAAATCTGCCTGGCATGCTTTGCTTGAAGCCGATCAGGTATGGGCGTTGGGCTATTGTATGTACCTGCATTGCTTTCGTCTGGATGGGTGCTTGTTGATCACGACTTCAGCCTGCTTCAGGATAAATATACCCCGTGCACTCGTTCCCGTAAGCGTCTAGTTAGATGGGTTGAAACTTTCGCCCTTCAATGTGATGCCACTTCTGAAGTGCGAAATGCTTCGACACTAGTGCGATATCAACAGGTCGAGAACCTGCGCCGTCCGGACAGAGACCTGCTTTGCCAGTTGCATGTTAGGATATCGTTAAGGCCAATTCCGTGGGTAGTATTTCAGCCCATCTGCGACCCACGTTGGCTATGGATTGATTGCAAGAATATTGCGTGCGTATCTCGTCTTTGTATGCCAGGACAAATAAAATAAATTCTGAACAAGCTCCCTCTTGAAGCGCTGCGAGGTAGGAGCGAAATGCCGGCCATGCAGCTCTCATGTGCTGTGATGAGCCCTTTGGACATGTCCTTGAGGACGACATCAGAACTATTCCTTGCTAGTCATGAGGTTATAAAATACAGCTTCTTTCCTTTCTCTGTAAGCAGTATGCCATGCCCATTGAACTTCATACTTACGCAACCGCCAACTCTGCAGCTCGTCCATCTGATGCTCACCAGTAGCATCATCCGCGGCCCGCGTTCCCATGTCAAAGTCCAGGAATCGGTTACTGGAGTCCAAACAATATCTAAACGAATGGCCTCGACAGGTATAGCTCATAAACACAGCACTGCCGCTTGCCCATCGTTCCTTGTTCCCAACAACCCGTCACTTTCACTTTCAACTGTTTAACAGTCAGCTATATGGGGTTCTTTACACCCATGCTATATGTGAAATCGGTTGTCAAGGCATCTTAATGCATAATCGTTGCCCGTCAAATATTATAGCATACGTGCAAGAAAGACAAATCCTAGTCGCGAAACTTTTATTGGCCGACCTATTTTTGAACTGCTCAAGCCCCACTTGCTCTTCGTTACTCTGAACGCTCTCAACAATAGCCGGGAATGATCAAAACGAGGTAAGGATAGCCTTATTTTGTGGTCATGAGGGCTCATTTAGATAACATGTACGCACACCAGAGGGGTGTGCCCTGGGATCTATCGGGCAAATCACCCCATGAACTCACACCCAGGCTAGATCGACCTTTGTCAACCTTGACATGCCTCCTGGATGGATGATGACTTTCTTTGAATACCTTACTTACAAACATCTGTCCACTCAATCGACGATCCCTGGCCACAATCAAGAGATTAAACCCCTCCGAGTTATGGTGGTCAAAGCCTCAAGCTGAATTTTATGGAAGGCCGGATGGTCGCGCTACTTACCAAGCCTATCATTCGACATTTCTTTTCTGCAAGGCTGAGTATGTATTGACCCATTGTACTCCTACGGTGACCTACAAATCTGAACTGCAGTCTGAGTTTGCTCTGAGTACCGAGTCCGGCGCGTGCTGCCGCCGAACTACAGCAGACGCGTCACGCAGAAAAAGTGTTTCGCTTCTGTGGATGGCTGACATTGCAAGTATATTGGCACCAAGGAATTGCACGGTGCCCCCTCTAGCGGTTGACCACGACCCCATTTCTCTACCCGTTCGTCACACCACACTCCCCCATCGGCCTCCAAATTTCACGATGTCATTTATCTCTGCTCTTACACTCGTTTTGTGTGTTTAAACAGGCTTTAAAAATACTGATGCGTTACTGTTTTGTTGCGCTACAGCTATTTCGTATAAAGTCTACATCCTTACAAACATCAAATCATCGCTTTATTCTGCTACAAACTCCGTATCACCTGTAATTTTGGGATGAAAAAAATGGTGCTCAACTAGAATGACATATAGAAGCACGTGGGTATCTCATACTGTACAAGTTAGCGAACTATGCAGATCACTTCTATCTGTGTCCCCTGTTTAGCCACCATCCACAAAGGACACGTTCCAGGCTAGCATAAGCTCTCTACACAGACCCAGCCCTATAACTTCCTCCACACAGAAATGAGTCCGTACGGCCCAGAGAGCCTCTGAGTTCATTGGCACATGATTCCTAGTCTCTTCTACGGGCGGACAAGAGGCCAGTCATTCCTATTCCTCCGTTTACACGTAAAAAATACAGCCCATGACCATCGCACATAGCCTGTAACGGGCGCCGACGCATCCTCTACTGGTCCAGGCCGGAGATCAGTTTCCTCTTACTACAACTTTGCCATGCAGGCGGCAAGCAATTTGCAAGTGGAAGAGATCGCAACTTCATATTAGCATGCTCTCAAAATTTGATAGTAGACCATTTTGAAGAACTAAGATTTTGTCTTGAGTTCGTCTCGGGTGGCGGCTGGTGGCTCATTTTGGCCAAGCTTTTCGGCAATTTGACAAGTCCTTGAAGGTGCAATTGATGGCAGTGATGTCATAGCTGCCAATGCATCCCATCAGCACTCCATTAGCCTTATAAATTCCCCAGTAAATTCCGACAAATCGGCATACGCATCGCCAAACATCGTGACCACCACTACACGACCCTGTCAAAAACCGCACAAGATTGGCTTATCACCATGACATATATATACAGCGCTGTTTGGCCAGTGACCACCCCGCTTTCTGCTTCTGCCCCTCTACCAATTTGCCTTAGGACGCGCCCCGACCATGAGCTGTCCCGACTGTACTGCAGGGGAATTCCTTCCTGGCGAGCCAACTGGAACGATCAGCACCCTTGGCGCGTATTTCTCACCTGGATCTGGGGATAATTCGAAATCGGCCATTGTGCTCTTGACCGACGTTTTTGGGCTGCCGCTGAAGAACTGCAAGATCATAGCAGACCGACCATCTTGCTAAGGAGACGGGGTATGACGTGTGGATTCCGGACTATTTTGGAGGTATGGTCTTGTGTTCATGTTCGTATCTTCTGCTCTAACTTGTTTTTTGTTTGTCCTTCGTAGGATGGCCTATCTTCACGCTATCCATGCTGAAATCAGTCGGTCGCACGGGAGGAAAGGCTACTTTCTGGGAGTTAATATTCTTCTACATCAGCTTGATCCCGCGCATTCCTGCGTTCTACCACAGTCGTGCGTCAGTGTCAGACCAGAGAGTCGTAGAGGTAATATTTTTGAACGACGGTCTGTGGTTTATGTTGATTATGCTCATTTCTTCAGCTCGTCAATGCTGTCAAGGAGGAAAAGAAGTACGAAAAAATTGGTGCTGTGGGGTACGTCTTGCCAGCCGTTCGCTCGGAAACAACATTCACTTCTTACGCTTAGATACTGCTTTGGAGGCTCAACCTTGGCTAGGTTAGGCGGAACGGACCTGTTCCAGAGCATCGTCATCGTGCATCCAGGCCCGTACACTCACGAGCAAGCGAGGGCAATCCCGTCTCTATCCCGCTCGTATAGCTCCGCAACTGACTCGCTTGCAGAACCCTGTCGCTTGGGTATTGGCCGAAGGTCAATAAAACAGCCTCTTCGCATCCGTGCTTCCTGACGACTTTCCTTCTGTGATAGACGACCAGTTCCACGACGACAAGACCCGTTTAGAAACCGAGGCGATATTTGAAGAACGCAAAGGTAGTGAGAACTTCGTCGATTATGAGATCAAAGTCTACAAAGGTCCGTAAGCCATTTGCCCCTCGTTCGAAGTGGTATTGATTCGCCTTTTCAATTGCTCAGGGACCGTTCATGGGTTTGCTATCAGGCCAAATTTGACCAACCCTGAGGTGAAAGTTGCCTACGAAGGATCCCTGGAGCAGATCAAAGCCTGGTTCTTGAAAACGCTTGCTATCTGATGCTTTTCCGTGTTCAGTATGTATGTAATCAATAAGGCGCAGTTCTCCTATCTTTGAAGATGCTTCGGATTAAGATGTTGCTGGACTGATATTGTCCAACATGCCTTCAGGCCTCCTGGCTTGGCGGGCTTCTGGCGACTTCAGGAATGTGACAAGACTCCTTCGGTGGAAGCATGCCACCTCTTGACAAGTCTGCCTGGCATGCTTTGCGTGAAGCCGACCCGGTATGGGCGTGGGGCTGTTGTATGTACCTGCATTACTTTCGTGGATGGGCGCTTGTTGATCACTATTTCAGCTTGCTTTAGGATAAATATACCCCATACATTCGTTCCTGTAATCTTCTGGTTGGATAGGTCAGAACCTTCGCCCTTCGAAGATGTGATACCACTCCTGAAGTGCGAAATGCTTTGACACTAGTGCGATATCAAACAGGTCGAGAACCTGCGCCGTCCGGACAGAGACCTGCTTTTCCAGCTGCATGTTAGGATATCGTTAAGGGCAATTTCGTGAGTAGTATTTCAGCCCGTCTGCGACCCACGTTGGCTATGGATCGATTGCAATAGTGTTACGTGCGTATCTTAACTTTGTATGCCAGGACAAATAAACTCTGAACAAGCTCCCTCTTGAAGCGCTGCGAGGTGCGAGGTAGGAGCGAAATGCCGGCCATGGAGCTGTCATGTGCTGTGATGGGCGCATTGGACATGGCCTTGAGGACGACATCAGAGTTATTCCTTGCTAGCCTTGAGGTTATAAGATACAGTTTCTTTCCATTCTCTGTAAGCAGTATCCCACGCCCATTGAACTTTATACTTACGCAACCCCCAACTCTGCAGTTCGTCAACTCGACGCTCACCAGTAGTATCATCCGCGGCCCGCGTTCCCATGTCCCCATGTCAAAGCCCAGGAATCGGTTATTGAATTCCAGACAATATCTGAACGAATAGCCTTGCCAGGCATAGCTCATAAACACAGCACTACTGCATGCCCATCGTTCCCTGTTCCCAACAACCGTCACTTTCACCTTCAACTGTCCAACAGTCGGCTATATGGGGTTCTTTACACCCATGCTATATGTCGAATCGGTCGTCAGGGCATCCCAATGCACAATCGTTGCCCGTCTAGTATTGTGGCATACGTGCAAGAAGGACAAATCCTGGTCGACGACGCTACTCCATCTCTTTTTGCTTAACTTTCTTACCCTCCGAACCCAGGATTTCTCTAGTTCCAAATAGCTTGAGGACCGACTTGGTTGCCCCAATATCACCCTTCTCCTGAGGCTGCATGCACTTACAAGTTGCACTGGAGTCGATGACAGAACACAGATGTTGTATATTTGACACAAGTTGATACTCTATTAAACTCTCTACGCGGCTGCCAGCGAACGTTCATGATTGAGTCAATCAACACTGCTATTATCCCGAACGAGACTGCGCCCTACTGCGATCGCTGATTTGTTGTTGGAGATATCTTGATGACTGTGGGCAATCCCGAACTGCCACGGCCGGCACTGCACTGCCATGCAAGCTGTGGTAGAGGCCCCATTCAATATCAAGACCAACGTCTTGTATCCTCTTGCTTTCCCAGATCCTCAGAATTGAGCAACAAAATGGGTGTGTATCAATGTTATCGAGATGGCCCCTTACAGAGCTGATGTCCAGTCCCTGGCGCCAGAATCGATCCCACTCCCAAGTACAGTCATTGACGTCTCCTGCTTCAGCGAACGATACGTCAAAAGGACTGCATACTCACAAATCAAGAAGGATATAGCTACATTGAAGAGATCCATCCTGGCTCTCAAAGAGCGATACAACACATTGAACATCACTGCGCGGCTGCCTGATGAGCTCCTGGCGCAGGTCTTTAAGTGGAATTTATCGATGCAGCTCGATGATAAAAAAACGCCTTGGCTCCAGGTGTCCGGCGTCTGCACGGTGTGGCGCCGCGTTGCCCTCGCGTGTCCGCACTTGTGGAGCTTCATACGCCAGAGAGGAATGAAGTGGCTCAAACAGGTCATACTTCCGCGATCCATGGACGTCCCTCTGCATATAGGAGTGACTCTGCATCGGAGGCAAGGGTTGCAAGGGTTATTAGTGGCGCTAAAGGAGATCCACCGCGTCCGGGAGCTTACGGTCCTGGACGATGCCTCCGACCCGGTACGCATCCATAATCTTCTCGCTGGCTTTACGAAGGCGGCGCCCATGTTGGAGATTCTCAATGTCAATACATGGAACCTTCGGATAGTGTATCAGCTTCCTGATAACCTTTTCAACAATGCGGCTCCGAACCTGAGGACGTTGCGACTCACTAGTTGCACCATCCCACCCACTTGCCCTCTATTATCCGGGTTAACGACACTTGTAATGGATGACCTGAGCTCGAATGAAGGCAAGTCCCTTCTTCAGCTCATGGTTGTCCTCGCTGCAGCGCCAAACCTTGAAAACTTGAAACTTAGAAATCCCATCATTTTCGAATACTATGATGCCCCTAACCTACCATCTCCGGCAACTCGCATCTCTCTCCTTCGCCTTAAACGTCTCGTGTTAGGTGGAGAATTAGCGTCCTCTCTTAGCATTCTGTCTGGCCTAAATCACCCTGCGACCACCCAAATCGAACTATCTGGTTATGTTCCATTCGGCATCATGCAAAGTCATCGAGACATTGTCGCGGCTCGTTCATTGAGCGATGAGCTGAGCTCTTGTCTAGGCTCCATTCATCTTCTCAAAATCACTGGCAGTAAAGATCACCCGATCAGCGATGTTTATGGAAGACGGGGGGATGACGACTCTGAGCGACATCTTCATATCTCGCACTTTTCCCTTGACGTGCTGGAAACTCTTTTTAAGCCCTTCCGACCGGAAGTCTTGGAGGTACATTACAGGCTACCAGTAGACTTCTGGCTCGACACATTTGGCAAAACGCTCGGCTTGAAGGCAATTCATATCGAGGGGGAGGCGCCAGAGCTTATCGAAGCACTAGGCACTTCTATATCAGACGCGGAACTTGCAATTGTGGCCATGGATGAACATATGTCCCAGGGTGCACTCCCACCACGTCCTGACCCTTTACGAGGACATCTACGCTTTAATTCTCTCAGAAGCCTGCAGATTAGGTCGTGGAATGGCAAAGCACCCGCCTTCGATATAACTCTACTGGGAAACACCCTTCATGCACGGGCCGTTCGAGGATTTAAACTTCGACAGCTCTCCGCCAAACAATGCACACATTACTTGCCAACCAACGCTGACGAAGACGTCTCCAGAATCTTCGGGGCCGTAGAGTCTGTCAACTGGGACGTGGCAGGTGGATTATTACCAGTGGTCAACGAGGGAACCTATGGTACAGTTGGACGCAGAAGAAACTCGGATCCCCATTAGGGAAGGGAACGGCGCCACTCTAGAGCCAGATGGTTCGATGTACTTGTTGAGCTCGAGATTCTCGATCCGGACAAGATCGCCGTGCAGGCGGTGGAGGCGCCAATATGGAAATATTCAGGTGGATCAGTAACTTGAATATGCCAGGCAGATCACGCTCTGCGGTAAAGGCTCACTGACAGATGACCAGGAGGAGGAGATGATATTAATATTTCTAGAGGCTCAGGACATTCAACACCAGAAGGTACTCGGTCAATTCTTCTGGCGATCATGCGAGCTCAATAGCCAATGACGATGCGGCGCCCTCACAACCCAGGACTGTGATTGAGATGTGGTTGGACTCTACCCTTAATGCGAGCGGCTTTGAGGATGTTGTCGATGAAAATGATTGAGAAGTCGAGATCCAGTTAAAGAAACTGTCGACATTCCCACCACGGCCAGTTGTGATGGCCAATATCAATGCAGAGATGAGCCTTGCGAGCAACAGAGAATCCGGGGAGGCATACTAGTTAGGTACACTATGTTAAAGTTATCGCCCGTGAATTTTGCAAAGACGTTCATTTTCTCCTCAAGCACAGTGGTTTGGATGTCACCTGGAAAATTATGCAAAATGAGCGCGACCTTTAAAATCGCTTGGCTATAGTACTTCGACAAGCTTAAAGGGTTTGCGTGAAGAGTTCAAGCTAAAACAAACCCCATCGATCCTGATAAGATGTATTGATTATCAATCTAATCTGAGTTATCACGTGTGTTATTACCTCCTTGATTGCCATGTTGAACGTTGGTTAACCCTGACCCACAACGGTCATCGGGGATCAACGAAGCCTCATGTCGATGGATTTGGTTCTCTTCCACTTGCAGTCAGTATCGACTGAATTCATTTTCAATGGTCTATTGACTGTTTTATAGGCGAAAACTAAAGAATGGCATCAACGAATACCGATCTACCAGGATCATTGACCGCGAAACAGCAGCATCAGGAGAATGAAGCTGCGGGCGATGACCTGTTTTCTGCTTTGTTCTCACACGACATGCGCAGCATGGGACCGGGACATATAAAGCCCAAGTCACGCCCAGTGAATCGTCAGGATGCTTCCGAGTCCGATTCAGAATTCGGCGCTTTCGTGTCTGTATCAGCAATGGAGGACCCGCTGACTGCCTTGGATTTTGGATTGCCGAGTCAGGAGGGGCCTTCGTTCATTAACGAAACACCGGTGAATACCAGCTCCAGTCTCACGTTCTTCGACAAGTTCGCTCAGGACGCAAAGGTTGCGTCATATCGAAACAAACAGGAGGTGCTTGACGAGCTATTGAATCATGAGGACGACCCACTTTATTGGCTGAAGGGTGAGGAGGACACGCCGGAGCCAGCTGTGCAGTCTACCATCCATACACCGGCGGACCTTCTTGGCTTTGACGAGCACGAAGTCGATGTGCTGGATTTGCCCCAAGAAGTGACCCCTGTCGCCTCGCATACACCTGTACCCCACCATGACGGTCATATAACCGACCGGGTTAACGTCAAAAGCCCGGTCGATGACCTGCTCGACCTGGATCAGGAATTCTTCACTGTAAAACCACAAGTGGCCCACCCACACCCTCATAGAACAACCCGTCCTGACCAGTCACCTTCAAGGTCATCTACACTCGCTCTACCAGTCCTACCAGCGCCTCCACTCGCCGACACCCACAACGCATCGTTCACTGCTTCATCTTCCCCAAACGAAGCGGACGATCCCCTATCCCAATACGCCCGCCGTTCCTCCTCCTACTCAACTCTCTCCAATATATCCTCGCGATGGATGTCCTCCCTCCTCCCCTCCTCTAAATCCCATCCGCACCACTCGCACCCAGCTCTAGACTCCATCTTCGCCGCGGACCATACGCCCCCAAAGCGGTCACAGAGCTCCGAGCGGACCCCACCCTCACCGACGTTGCACCGCACGGCCTCGCACCCCGCCTCGGACGTGCAGATCTCTCATGGGACGCCGTTCGGGCGTTCGGTGAAGGCTAAGGCCTCGCCATTTGCGTCCCATACCTACACCCCTCCGACCGGGGCGCCTGGGTACCATGGGGAGCAGTATAACTGGGACAAAGGTTTTTCGGCGGATTTGGATCGGGAGCTGAACGGGGAGGAAGCGAAGGAGCGGGAGCTTGTGGGTATGCGGGGTGAGGTACCTCCCTCGGACGTTGGCCACCTCATGGAGAGGAAGATGGGGAGTGTTGACTTCATTGGGCGCAAGGCATTAACGGTGCCAGTCCTGGAGCTACGTCTGGCTGATATGGTGCGCATTTTCCTTTATCTGCACATCGTAACGGACCCTGGCTGACACCCCATAGATCCGCTCGCACCTCCCAGCGCTAGCTCGCCTGCCAAAAAAGTGGACACTGGTATATTCGCTGGACCAGCACGGGATCTCGCTCAATACCCTGTACGACCGGTGCGAGGCGCACATGCAGGTGAAACCTGGCACGTCGGGGCCCGCGGGCGCCCTTGTGGTCGTCAAAGATTCTGGAGATGGGCTGTTTGGGGCCTGGATGGGGAAGGAGGGGGTGCGTCCGAGTCGGGGGAAGGGGTACTACGGGAGCGGCGAGAGGTAAGCTTGGTGGTCTTCTTTTCGATTTAGGCGGTGCTAAGGTAACTTTGATATAGCTTTCTGTGGAAGTACATCGGTGGCAAGCTGCAGGTGTACAAGTGGACGGGGCGGAATGACTACATCGCGCTTTGCGAGCCTGGGTTTATCTCCTTTGGTGGCGGGTATGTGGATGTTTGCTTCGTCGCCTTCCTTGAGCTCAGACTGACACTAATTTTGTACAGTGACGGCAATTACGGGCTTTACCTCGATGACAGGCTGTTGGAAGGATCAAGTGCTGCGTGCCCGACGTTCGCAAACGAGCCGCTCTGCTCTCCGGGCGCGAAGAACGCGGGGGTGGTGTCTTTCGAGTGTGTGGGGCTGGAGGTGTGGGTCGTTGGACCTTGAACAAGTGCAGGCTGAGGAGTGGTGGTCGTGTCCCTCCCACCTTCAGGCCGACTATTCAGCCACATCCACCAGCTCTGATCCGACTTCTATGGAGTCCAGGCGGTATGATAACGGATGCAACTCTCCTTGGGAACTCAAAATCGACCTTATGTGCGATACCCAGTGTAGGGGATATTGTACTCCTACACGTAGAATCATTTCGGGATGTCATGTTGACCTATCGGATACTATAGTGAAAAGACCCAATATACTATACAGTTGCACCAGATGCTTGATCAATCCATGTGTTTTGAGATTATAATGATTGGAATTTTTCAGTCTACTAAGTTTTGAATAACGACGCCAGCGGTCAGACCTTGAGTAAATCATATCAAATGTTAAGATTTCCTTATTGCGCGGGAGGACAGTTTTCCATGGATCCGGTCCTGGTCGTGCAGCGAGAATGCCAATCAGGTACTTTCGGGGCTTGGCGTGGACAAGAGGCATTGGAGAAAGGGACATAAACCAGATGGCATTGGCGTGAAGTACGAGACTACATGGTATATAAACTGGTGAGAGTGCACCGACCATACTACTCTAAGCATGCAAGGACGCGAACGCTCGCAGTTGACGGAAAAGAATGGGCGGTGAGATGCATCGTGTATTGAAAATCGGGCAAAAGAATGGGAGCGGCGGCGTACCCTGGTAACGGAATGTGTGAGATGTCGCGCGTACGGGGGCATTGTTGGGTTTCGACAACGCAAAGGTCTAGCAGAACGTATAAAGAGTCAACGAGGAGGAGCGAGGAGAGTCTGGAATAGCCGTGACTGATCTCTAGTAAAGAAAGACCGGCCGACCATAACCTGTGGGATGCTATGAGCAACAGAGAACTCGAGTCGACTTAAAAAGAAGATGGGAAGGGCCTGGGTTCACACGTGCAGCCAAGTTGGTAAGCGTGGATTTTTTTTAAGGAGAGCCTCTGCTCAAGTAAATCATAGGAGTGGTTGGATATGAAGAGGATCGGGAGGAAGGCCCAGAGGATGCAATCGGCGATCGCGAGAAACTCCAGAAAGATGGTAAAATCGTGAGGATCGGTTTTATGTCAATGACCTGATGATGTGATTAACTCATGACTTTTCCCAAAGTTCAGCGTGCACTCAGTGACCAACAATTCATGGCTAGGCTTGTTCCCCTCAGCCCGGGTTTCTGAGCTTTTCTTCGTGATCAGGGGAGTAAGGGAAAAGCCGGATTAGGCAATCGAGGTTGATGACACGATGTTCGCCAGAACCAACTTCCAAGGGCTCACCTGTTTCTCCTCCCTCATATACCTTCACGAGTAATGATGCTTTGTTTCTCTAAGAGATGGAATCCGGAAGGCCAAGTACGCTTTAAACTGAATTTTTGAGGTCATAACCAGAGCTGATGGTTTTTCGTATGGCAGCACGTCTATATAACTGGTGGAAGCACAGGCCTTGGGCTTTCTTTGGCCACCATCCTGACCAAGGAGGGTGCTAATGTCTCTATTGTGGCGAGAAATCAGAAAAAACTCGACGATGCTCTTGCAGAGCTCGAGGTATGTTGACTGTATCCATCGTATTCGCAAGAAAACTGAGGAATAATGTTTTGGGGCGTAGAAAGTCAGGAAGAGCCCGGGGCAGAAATTCAACGTGTATTCCTATTCGCTGAACACAGCAAAAGACTCTGCCGACGCGTTACATGCTGTCTGTGAGCCCTACGATGGACAGGCACCCGACGCAGTGTTCGCGTGCGCTGGAGCTTCAAAGCCCATGTTCTTTGTGGAGATGAAGGAAGAGGATTTGGTGGATGGGATGACTGCGGGATATTGGGTGCAGGCCTGGACAGCTTTCGTGCGTTTGAGTCATCCTTTGCGTTGGTTTTGTGCTGACCGCATTCCTCGTAGGCTGTGGCGAAACAGATGGTCCGTCAGGAGCGCAAAGGGAAGATTTGCTTTGTTTCTTCCACCCTGGGATATATGACGTTTCTCGGGTGGTCGTCGTACTCCCCCGCTAAGCATGCCCTACGAGGTACTGTTTGTTCTTTTCCCTTCATGTGGGCGTGCTCCTTATAACGTGCAAAAGGCCTCGCAGATACTCTCCAGTCTGAACTGATGCTCTACGGCATTGACGTTCATATATTCTCCCCCCCGACGATGTTCACGGCTGGCTACGACGCTGAAAACCTGACAAAACCCAAGATCGTTCGCGAAATCGAGAGCTCCGATGATGGTTTGACTCCTGACCAGGCTGCTCTTGCTTTGTTCAAAGGTCCGTCTCCTATCCCTGTCTTCGCCTTTTCTCACATACTGATACCCTTGGGCGAGTAGGTGTTGAATGTGGCCAGGCTCATATTACCGGAGACCTTATCACGAGCCTCTTCCGCTCTTCGACACGAGGTGCATCGCTGCGGAATAGCTGGATTCTGGATGGGCTGTATGATTTCGCTGCCTATGTGAGAACGCTCATTGACGTCACACTTGTCCTGTGTACTCACCTCACCATTTAGATAGCGACGCCCATCTGGCGCTCGTCCGTGGATAAGAAGGTCGTCTCGCATCGGCAGGAGCACCATGAGTACCTTCGTGGAAAGGGCTTTTTCGATTCGGATTAGGACACTTCATTCATTCATTCATTCATTATATACCCGTTTACATTTTCAACCTCATGTGAGAAGTTTGTGTCGAACATTAATAATGGTCAAAAAACATTGACTCTGGCATAACAGACTTATAAGAGCATGTTTGGAGCCTGCAGTAGAGGGGATCTTGTGCAATTGAAGTCATGCGGTACTCAAGCTGTTTCGTCGTTTTATCCCTTGTGCCGAGAGCTTGATTGAGAATTTGGGCTCAATTCTAAAAGGTGAAGGTAAAGGAGTGTTGGAGCCATCTAATCAGTTATCTAATCACGATCAGTTCAACTCCGACTTATCAGTCGGCTCCAAGCCCAATGTCTAAAACCAACTCCCATAAACACTTATACTATCCATCGGGGGCGTGCCGGGCCTGTACTCCATGCTTGCCTTGGAGATGTCAAACATATACTGTCGCAGCCCGCCACACTCCGACTCCTTGCCGACAATATTAGTAGCATTCACCATTCTGAGGCCCTGGAGGATCCTGTGGCGCTCGTCCAGAATCTACTCGGGGAGACGGTCATAGTCTTTGAGCTGGATCACCACCTTCGGTGTTTCACCACGACGATGTTGACAGAAGAGGGACAGCCCGCAATACATATCAACGCTAAGTTTGTGCGGCACCTCGAATGTTCTCAGGATACATATCTTCGCCTCGTACTCATCACGGCTGTGGTGAGGGAGGTCAACACATTGTTGTTGCTTCTACTCTCAAATCGAGCGCCACGCGCTTCACATGGCCAGGCCGGTGATTTTCGGCAGATCTCACTTGATCGTAATTTCGAGACCTCGTTTCTCGGTGGGAGGATGGCGCTGCTCTTCCGGTGCGTCCGTGATATTGATCCCTATCAATAGTACAAAAGTTCATATTGTGTTGCGTTATTGAAACCTAGGACTTATGATGTTGCGACGTCGTACGTGCAGGTTGAGGGATTTGCCCTAGAAAAAGACGTCCAAGGGGTGCCAAAGAGGCAGCGACATGCACCTCGGGGCGATGTCACAACGGACCCCAAAGCAAGAAATGTGAATGTGACAGTCACTCCAGTTCTGCACGTCCTAGGTAAGCTTCTCCTTCCGATCTGTCTATCAATCAAGCTCGAGCTCACTGCGCCTCAACTTTCCTCTTCTCCCTCGCCAAAAGGATCTCGCGCCACTGTTTCCACTGCTCTGGAACGTGCGACAGTTGATGGCAATCTCCAGCTACCTCTTTTCGACTGGAGCGAACTTTCTTCGATTGAGAACTCATCATTCAACCGGCACCATGCCCTGAAAGAGCAGGATACGGTGCAGGCACAGAGTCCTATGGCCAGTGACGAGGAGGAGACGCAGTTGAAAGGAACGCGAAGGTTAACGTTGAGAGAGAGGGAGAAGGCTCAGGGGAACTGTTGTACAAAGTACACTAAGCATCCTCCAAAATTTTAGTATCTACTTGATAAATTGCCATTTAACGCTTTCATCCCTTTACGTCTCTATGTCCCCGTCGTATTCTAAGTCACTCGTCATCTCCTGTAACTCCGCCCACTCACATAGAGTTCGAGCCGCCGCATAGAGTCTATTTACAAACAACTTGGCAGCCGTCTGGCCTACAACAAGGAAGTGCCGCCTCTGTACTTATTCATAAACCGCTTGCGCTCTACCATCTTTATCTTCGGCAGGCGACGAACTTGAGAGTTGAACTGTATGTTAACATGGAAATGACGTAGCCACTATTTTGCACTTACTCTTACACCGAGGCTTGCGGGCGAAAAGTGAAGGACCCCCGGCTTAGCTGAACTGAACTCCTTCCGTCGCGATGTTTACGTTCGGCACCGAGTCGTCGTCCCTAGAACCATTGAGGTTTCCAATCTTCCTGGCAGGTGACGAACTTACCAAAACATGTGCCCAACGATTCCACCGAAAATTCTTGCTTCGAAATAGTAGCCAACCTCACCCCTGAAGGGATCGGGGGAGGAGAATGACCCTGTAATTATGGGTGGCGTGTTGAAGTAGGAGTATAGGTCAGCAAAACTGACCCAGTCAGCCAGTTAATGGAGAAGGGTGGCCATTAGAACAAGAGAAAGGCTTGAATTCTGTGGCAAGTGATCCATGGCGTCAATGAGGCTTGCTAAATTGGCGATGTACGGTTTTCCACAATTAGGGATGAGGAGAATTGCGAGGTTTGTGTTAATAGAAGTGCTATCGAGGAAGTGATGATGCGTGAATTCAGCGGGAATATCTATGGCCCGTCTCAGAAGAGGTAGGTCCTCTCTTAGTAACTACTGAAATACTTTGATGGTACGTCCGTTTACATTTTCAACGGCGTCTATTGCGTCTGCGTCATAACTGTTCGACAAAAGCAAGTATCTTGTAAGCCCCATCCTCCCAATTGATATCGTTCTGGATATGGTGTCCAGAATTAACAATGGCAAAATCAACAGCACCTATCGCAGACTCCCGCTGTTCCTCGGACAGCTCCACTCCAAGCTGTCTGCGTCGTGCAAGCACCTCAAAACTCTTACGATACTGCCCCGCCATCCGTCTCATCAGACTGACCCCCATCAACGCATCCTTCGCCCCCGCAACCACCAGCACCCGGGCACCTAGCATCGGTCCCCAGCCCACCACATTCTTTAGGACGTTTTGGACCTTGACGAAAGGAAACATCATCCCGAATGGCCATACGAGGCTCTCATATTCAGCCATGTTGCGTTCGAAGGCCTGGACGTCCTTCGCCGGATATTCGGGGGAGAAAAATGCTTTATGGACGAGCACTGTGGATGAGAGCGGGGAGCGTGGGTGCCCGAGGTGGCGGAAGAATGTTCTCAGTGCGAAGAAGGGGTCGAGTATGGCCCAGTTCCAGTAGACGCCGTATCTTTTGAGATTGTGGACACATCAGCCGGTACGGAAGAACGGAAGACATAACGCTTACCCTCCAAAATTCGGAAAGGATGCCATGAGAACGAGCCCGCCGACCTGTGCAAGGTTTCGACTAAGGACATATTGCGCCAACCCTCCGCCTGCCGAATGCCCGACGATAACAATATCCTCTGGGTCACTCTGCGCACGACGGTGCCCAGCTTCAAAGCCCTGCACGCAGTTCAAGATGAACACCAAGTCCTGCGCAAAAGTCGCCTTTCCAGTTCCGAGAACCATCCTAAGGAACCCCGGGTTCCACGATGCGCCGTGGCCGCGCAGGGAGGCTGCATAGCATGGGTGACCGTGTTTTTGTGAGAAAAACACCATGTATGGAATCCAAATAGCTGAAGAGCCAAAGCCTCCGTGCTGGAGAAGGAGAGCCTTTTTCCGGGGTTCAGGAGAGCGCGTTTCTGGTGGTTGGGCAACTAAAAGCTCCAAGCGGCCGCTGGGAGTTCGGACGTATGTTCTTGTGATGCACGAAGGCAGTCCTGCTTCTAGAATCGGCGGAGTTCTCCATAGGAGAACATGTCTGTTATCCTCAGACATTTCGTGTCTGGTGGAGGTGGTTCAAAACAAAGCCGCCATGTGCGGGATCATTTCATAAATTGTTGAGTCGGTGCTACAGATAAGATAAGATGTTCTCCGTAGGTTTAGAACTCCATGAGCTATCTTTTAATGCGTATATCGGAGTGGTGAAATGTATGTATGGTTCTTGCGACATAGGTATACCGGTAAAATGACAGTGAAACCCGTTCCAGTGGAAATCCGACCCAAATGCTTTCATCCAGCGATGTAAGTCAAGGGCTTCTTGCCCGGCTGCTCAAGAGCTTTTTGCTCCGCTTTTGCATTCAAAGACGTTAAGTGGACTTTGTGGACAAAGCACATGAATATTGCGAGCATGTTGGCAGCGATCGATATTCCGAAAGAGTTCAGGTACTTTGGGCCCCATCGTTCGGGAAATACATATCTGAACGAAATATCAGATACTGCTCAACAACAAATTTGAAATGCTCACGATGCACCGATACCTCCAAGCTGGCCGGACCCCGTAATCAACGCCAGCGCCACCGCTCGTTGGGATGAGTGGTTTGGGAATGAATTGCTGATCCACGCCAGAAGGCAGATATGTGCCCCGGATGCAAGATCCATGAGGAAGCTTATCAGAAGGATGAATCAAAGGAGTAGACCAATAAAATCTGTGTTTACTCACATAGAAAAGTATCTGGCAGCTTTATTCATGGTCGACATTGTTATCACGAAGCCCACCATTGCTAATGCCAGTGACGCCACAATGTGGGGAAAGCGACACTTGGTGCGATCAGAGTGCCTTCAAAGGGAAAGTGAATGAGCTCTCAAAATACTTCAGTGAAGAATAATAAACACCATGAAAGTATGACCGAGTATATCCCAGTCAAGATCGTGGGAGGTGTGCAGAGTAGGAGAGAAGTTGCAGGTCCATAACCAAGGGATTTAGTCAAAGTTGGGACAAATCGACCAAAGGACATGGAGACCTGAAAGGATACCATGGTTAACACAAGCCACCACACCTTCCAGTCCCGAATGGCGAGTAAGAGACCCGAGAGTTGGCCTGTGTCCTCATGAGGGTTAGACATATCTTCTGCCTTGCGACGTAGTGCCACGGCAATTTCCTCGGAAGTGAGCCACTTCTGAACTGAGAAATGGGTCGGAAAATCTGGAAGGATGAAGATGGCTGGGATCGCAATGAGAACTGTGATTGAACCATCGATCCAGAACAGCCATCTACCTAGCAACAGAAAAGCACAACGCCCGGAGTTAAGTTGACCCAGGACACTCACCTCCAGGCAGGTTGACCTAACTTTCCATCCATTCCACCAAGGATGCCAGACGCCACAAGTGTACCAGAAGCGCTACCAAGGAGGGCGCCACAGACTAATATACAGCTGCGAAGGCCAAGTTCATCTTTGGATTTTCCGTTAATGCATGGAGACGTTCAGTAGATAAGCATTATTAATGACCTTGTTTGTACCAGGCGGATAGCATTAGAAGAGCGCCAGGAATGAACGAGGCTTCGGCCACTCCCAAGAAAAATCGGCAAAACAGAATCCCAGTCAAGCTAGCAAAGAACAATTTCAGATGTCGATATATTGTATAGAAGCTCAAATGTTCATACACGTACTTTCTGATGAATCCTAAGGCTCCCATACGTAAGTTTATAGAACGGCGGGTTCAAAGGAACAGACCTGATGCAATACAGACTGAGCCCCACACTATAGCACAGGCTGGTAAGTAGATGGAGGGTCTCTTGGTGTGATTGAGAAACATGTTCCTAGGTATAGCTTTTATGACTACGCAGCCAGTTTCAAAAGATGGGTCGCCTCACGATGGGACCGTCATCAAAAGATATCCCACAAGGAAAATGGAAAGGACAGTTGGATATTCCGCTCCTTCCAAACCCAGATCCTCTTCAAAACCCTGAAGCCTAGCAGAACTTGACAACGAAAGTCAGTCAGGTTCGATCTCGCATTGGTGAAGATGGATGGACATGGACGCACGCGACATTGCCACGATCAATCTAGAATAATTCTTCGCTCAGAATGAGTCTCATCGGGTTTGAGCCCACTCACAGAATTCAACATATACATGATAACGAGGATGCCCATTCGAAGGTCCAGCTTACGAAGAAGTTCCTTCTCGAGGCGGCGGTTCGTCTCGTCCTTCTCGACGTTGAAGGCAGCATCATAGTTCTTTTCAATGCAGGGAGGAGGCGCTGTTGTTGTAGGTATCATAGGGCACAGGGATCTGAGCATATACTCACCAAGGGCGTTCAGTATATGTAGGCTACATGACCAGGCAATAGGGGGGGTCAGAAGCTTGTCGCCGGTTCGGGGACGATTCTAATGTCGATGGTGGTGCTGGTTCGAGCACAGAATTTGAGTCCGTCTGATCATTCTGCGAGAACCTATCGCCAGAAATGTCGTTTCGGAGTGCAAATCCAACTCAGGAGTGGTCCTGGTTCTGCACTTGGTTACTCTAACCAAAATTTTAGACAGAGTCGGGCTCCAAACCGACGCCAGACCCTAACATTTCTTAACGAAAGAAAGAAGGTCAGGATGGCCTTTTGGAGATTGCGCCTTGGCACTTACTTCTTGAATCCATTTGTCACCATCTTCTTCCCGGAAGGCTTACCGGCTACGTCAAATCGGCAGCGTCAGCAAATATGTATCAGAATGCAGTCACATAGTACAGGTGAATAACAGCTCCCCGTTCCCACCTCATCACGAACGATGAAGGTCGCGTCGTGAACGCCTGGATGGAGGGCTTGCTATACCTTTCAAGATAAACGTCATAATGTATAATCAGTGGCTGGGCTCTGGGCTTGTGAAGATTAGCTTACATGCCATGCTACTACATCCTGCAGAAGCTGAGAACCAGGCTCGATGACCACCGTACCACGAGAAGGTCGATGCACTGAGTCATTAATAACGTCACTACGGCTCCAAACTCCAGTATGACAAGTAGGAGATGGGAGGTCCAGCTATATGTGGCTATGGCCATACCCCTTGGGCACACATGCAACCACGTTGAGAGCTTGCGGAGACGCCCCTAGCTTATCAAATAGGACATCAGAACATTGAATTCGGGCAGGTCGGACTCTCTGATCACGGTGGGTGTAAATGTGTCAGCGGCGCCGTAGTCAGACCCGGGGCACAATTGCCAATAGCTCTAGATACTTAATATAATGGAGGTTAGTGAGATCTAAAAGCACGGACATGTAGTCGATGTGTATTATACCTGAGTATCCCTTGCCTTCTACGAGCCATAGGTTGAATTGTACCCAAATTGCCAGGTAGGTGGTTCTGATAAGAGAACCTCCTGATGTTACCATACGAAAACATATCTGTAACGGGTGGCACTGGTTTAACCCAGCTGTATCATGAGGATCTGATCTTGACAATCGAAAAAGGGTGGCAAAGATAAGATAAGATGCATCATCAGGTTTTCAATTTGCATGATTACTCGACGTTAGCCGCAATAAGTTGGCAAAGGTGTAATTGAGGCGGGTGTGGTGGTATGTATGTAGATCAATTTCGATATAAGTCCCGTTCGGGCAGGAAACCCCATCCCCGCCTACAAGATTCACCCAGCGATATAAGTCAAAGGCGCCTTGCTTGGCTGTCCGCCGGCTTCCTTCACCGCCTTTGTGTTCAAAGAAGTCAAGTGGCGCTTATGAATGAAACACATGAAGATCGTGAGTATGGTGGCAGCGATTGATATACCAAAGGAGTTCAGGTACGTTGGGCCCCACCGCGAGGGGAACACATATCTAAACGGACTATCAGTGACACACGCTCTGAGAAACATGTGATAGAGCAACGTGCGATGCAACAATGCCTCCAATCTGGGCAGCACCCGAGACCAATCCCAGCGCCACTGCTCGTTCAGATGAGTGGCCAGGAAAGGAATTGCTGATCCATGCCAAGAGGCACACATTCGCCCCACTCGCAAGATCCATGAGAAAACTTAACAGAAGAATCAGTCCATTGGGTGGCAATGAGATTTATGCTCTTACATCGAAAAATATCTGGCAGCTTTGTTCATCGTAGACATTGCTATGACAAATCCCAATAGCGCGAAGAGCAATGAAACCACAATGTGGGGCAATCGACGCCTGGAGTGATCGGAGTGCCTTTGGCAGTGAGAAACAAATGAGCTCTCTCTGTATGATACAAAATCGTGAAATTTTACCATGTAAGTATAAGTGTGTAGATCGCGGTTAAGATCGCGGGAGGTGTACAGAGCAGGAGGGCAATTACACGTCCATACCCCAGAGTTTCTGTCAACGTCGGGAAAAAACGCGTAAAGGACACGGAGACCTGTAAGGATATCATAGTTAGCGCAAGCCACCATACCTTCCAATCTCTCAAAGCAAGTAGCAGGCCAGAGAATTGCCCTAGGTCCGTCCGTGAAGTGGACATATCGTCCTTCTTTCGGCGCAGGGCTAATGCTATTTCTTCCGGAGTGAGCCAGGACCGAATTGAGTGTTGGGTCGGGAAGTCAGGTAGGAAGATTATAGCAGGGATTGCGCACACAATTGTGATTGCTCCGTCGGCCCAGAATAGCCATCTATTCAAAGCGAAGTTAAATACGACGCCTAGTGCCAAGCACTTGGGATTCTGACTTCCACGCCGGCTGACCTAGCTTGCCATCCATGCCTTCGAGGATGCCGGATGCCATCAGCGTACCAAAAGCGGTTCCGAGAAGAACGCCACAGAACAGTATGGCGCCGCGAAGACCAAGTTCGTCTTTGTTTGTTGATACATCAATGTATGTAGGTTCGGAAGGGGACGATGCGTTACTGACCTTGTTTGTACCAGGTGGATAGCACGAGAAGAGCGCCAGGAATGAACGAGGCTTCAGCAATTCCTAAGAAAAATCGGCAGATCAGGATTCCAATGAAACTAGAGGGTTCAGAAAGAATGATGAGATGTAGACGCATGGTATCGGGAGTACAAATACATGCTTTTTAGTGAATCCTGTAGTTCTGAGAATAAATATGTATAATCCCAATACCGAAGGGGCATTTAACGGACCTGAAGCTATGCAGATGGAGCCCCACGCAATAGCGCACCCTGGTAAATAAATGGAGGGTCTCTCGAAATAATTGAGAAACATGTTCCTAGACAGCGTACGAGTTAGCCATCGCTACGCAATTGGGTTCAGTTCCTCACGATGGAACCATCATCAAAACAAATCCCACAAGGAAAATCGATAGGACGGTTGGGTATTGCGCCCCCTTTAAACCTAGATCTTTTTCGAGCCCTTGAAGCCTTGCAGCTCTTGAGAACAAAAGTGGGTCAGGGTTTTGGCCGAGCTGAATATGCAATGTACGTACGCGACATTGCCGCGATCGACCTAAGTGTGTAGGGTCCCCGCCGTCAGGAATGCATATTCGAATGCAGGTAAAGGATACACTCACCGAACACATCATATACATAACGATCATGACGCTCATTCTAAGATCCAGCTTGCGAAGGAATTTCTTCTCAAGATGGCGGTCTATCTCATCCTGCCCGTCGTAATTGGCTGCCTCCAAAACCTTTCCATCTCTGGGAGAAGGTGCTGGAGACGTAGGTGTCATAGTGCACAAGGAGCTGAGAGTTTCCTCGCCAAGGAAGTCTGAGTATAAGTAGGTTCCGTATTGCTCAGGGGCCGATCGAGGGAGCTATTAGGCAATGAATCGAGGTCAGGAGGACTGGGATCCATTTTCTACCGGTTACCGCCGTCTTTTTGGGATCTTACAGGCCCCTGAGACTGAAATAACCTCGAGCCACTCCATATAATCCAAAGCGATTTAAATCACATCAATCATAGGTGAAAATTACATCCCCGATATCGATTACCCTACATCCTGGAGAAGAGCAAGATAATTATCAATAACCGCCATGTCGCAGGAAGGACGACGTACTTTATTACTTCGTATCGTCTGAACATGAGAGTACAGTTCTACGACCGAAATGACGACGCCTTTGCCACCCCATGCGACCATGAAGGATAACTGGCCCGCACATCCTATCAGCTCAATTCTGGGGACACCAGTACCGATACACAGGGCGCCGCAGGTTATTTGGATCAGGATTCGTAGTCCGCCCGAACATGCCGCGAGAGGATGCAGCCTGAGATGGTAGGTAGAGCCGTGAATCGCACAAAGAGCATCAGAACTTCGAACTTGGCCCGGACCCCGGTCAAGAGGTATAGCCGCGGGTCAGTCGAGAGCTTCAAATAATGGCACATTTATAGTCAGAGGGACTCGAAGATGACGATGGATGGATGGTAGTGCACCTTATACCAGCCTCGAGATTGCCAATGAAGACCCAGGAGTCGTTTGGAGTTTGTGACTTGTTGTTTAGGCCTTAGGACTCGCTCCCAATTGCTACGGAGGAAATTCTGGAATAAGGGCTGCTACACTTATCATAAGCATAGGTCGCTGCTATATCGTTTGGACATGAGGGATGGTGACGGTTCAGAACAAGGAGTCAGTCAGAACAAAAAAGTTGGCGAAAGGAGAACCGAACAGCCTGAATAGATAAGATAAGATGCCCTTCGCCTAGCACCATTTATTGAGGTCTCTCTCTCCGAAAGCTCCATGTTCATTCAATTAAAATCCTACTAGATGAGTGACAAGAATCCGCCAATTTTCGGGCTCTTCTCATCTCGCGCTTCAGCAGCTTCCACTCACCCGCCCTCATAATTCTGCGGCCAGCTTCCCTGGCTCGAACCTTGCTCTACCTGCTCGTCGCTCGGGGTCGCTTTTCAGTACGCGTGCAAAATTTCGTACTTATGCGTTTCGCGATCACTCACCCACCAAGCGTGCAATCGCACATATTTATAATTATGTGCAATAGGTAAATATTAGCAAAGCTTTTGGAGTGTGTTGGCGTTACAATAAAGTTCCATGGGATAAATCAAAATAAATATGCGTACGGCGTGTGATACAGAGTCGCATTCCCGACGACACCAAATCCCAGGTCTTCGAACGAGAGATGTCCGACGATGTAAGTCAAGCGCTCCCCAGTAAATCAAGGACTCGGTGTGCTACCGTGGCCAGATCCTGGGGCGGCGCTCGTTACTGAGGCTGAGCGACGGGAGACGAGGATGCAAGAGAGACCGGCGACCCGTCGAGATCATCGAGTATCACTCGGCTCAATGACGATCGCTGCGTGTCTTCTCTGAGGTCCTTCGATAGCGATGCCTCCGCTTGTTCGACCGTGTGGAGATACTGGAAACGGGAAGATCGACCGTATCATCTCGGGTGTGCATATCCGAGTCGTCAAAGGCCGCATGGGAGCTCGCCGAGGAAGGTATCTGGTCAATAGAGAGACGGCGAGAAGGGCCAGCCGTAGCAATAGGGACCATTGGTGGCCGCCCTCACCGGTGAAGTGGACGGAACGCAAGCGGGCACTCAACTCTCGTAATTTGTTTCCGTGTTTGTTCATGCGGTTTCTAAGGACCGCAGATCTCTGGCCCTGCGGGTGAGGTCGTTGGCTACGTCGATCGATGTGTCGCATGTGGACCTGAGGCGGCGGAAGGGGTGTGAGGTATGGATATGACGGCCGGTGGGGGAAACTGGTCCTCTTCCTCGTCGACATCCTCGTTCTCATCGTTCGCCTTTGCCTTCTAGACGTGTACAAAGTCGAAGGCCCAGTGTCCGAAGGTGAACGGGCGAGGCAAGAAGAAGGATAAGGGGAAAAAGAAGATGGATGGGGGGGACGAGGAGGATAAAAGGGACGATGACGAGGAGAATAGAAAGGACGATGACAAGGAGAATAAAAAGGACAACGAGGAGGGGCACACATCCGATCCTGGTCGTTTGGCACACTGGAGGATTTGCTTCCGGGATCCGTTGCATCGGGGTGTATAGAACGGAGCCACCTCGTTGCTTCGAGCGGCTGGTCTGGGTAATGAGCCTGGGTGGAAGGTCCGACTATAGGCTAGGGGCTATCGGTTGGTTATGGTCGTGGGGCCTGGGGCTCTAGCTAGACGGGCATGGAGGCCAGAATGTTGCGACAGCGGGGGAAACAGGGAGACCAGAAGCTGAGGATTCTTGATGAACGTTCACAAGTTCGCTAGTCACTGGTAGCCACATAGGGAGTTACATAATAGAGAATCAACGTTCTGGCAACTCGTGTCAGATGGTAGTACGACATCTGGGTTCTGTCTGACGTCAACGACCATTCCAGTGCAACTTGTAAGAGCATTCTGTCAGCAGAGGGGTGATCTTGGGGCAGTCAAATTGGTCCTCATGCTATTTCGTAAGTCGTGTACGTCATAGTCCAATCGAGAAAGTGGGGGTTGCCAATTGCAAGCTGATTGGGGGCGGGTGTAAGTTCGGGCCAACTCCGAAATTGACGCAACGTCATGCAAACAAAGTCGTTCCTATGTAAATTCATAAAAGCAGACCACGATTTGACGGCCGACCCAATTTCCGGAATGCCATCGAGTCCTGGCCCGCCACAGCCGTCTCAGTTGAGAATGTGTATTATTTCTGCCCAGTTTCTAAGGACTCATGGTGTCCCAATACTCATATGTATTACTCCCAGATCCCACCGACATGGTCTCAGCATACAATCATATCCACCCCGCATGTTGCCCGCATTAGCGACCGCATCTTTGTGGGCGACCCACCTGTAATCGGAGTCTGGCACGATCCCATTGTGTTGGCGTCAGGTTGCCGTTAGAGTGCTCATGAAGGACTTGACGAAATCGGCTTTGGAATCGTGCATGCATAGTGATATCCATTACTTATCTAGCATTAAAATGAGCATCTGTCGTTCACATTCTTTTCAGGACTGGTATACTTGTGGCACTTGGCAGGTACATACTCTGTGCGGCGTCGGCTGGATCTCAAGCCGATTCACTCTCGTGATATGGGAAGCACATTCTTCGGTGTCCATGTGAGATATTGTTCTGGATTATTCTTATCCTACTTTGTCGAAGTGTTAGAACGCTAGTGTCAGCTTCTCTCCAGGCTCGCTGTCGACAGGTCAATTCATTTTGTGGCGCCTTCCTCGAGGCCGATCCTCGGACACCCCATATTGGGACATGCCTTTGAAATAATTTACCTGCGTTCGGGCTGACGCCTGAACTACGCCTGAAGGCTACTCGTGTCACCCAGTGACGGTTCGGTGTCTATGTGAGATATTGTTCTGGATTATTCTTATCCTACTTCGTCTGAGTGTTAGAACGCTAGTGTCAGCTTCTCTCCAGGCTCGCTGTCAACAGGTCAATTCATTATGTGGCGCCTTCCTCGAGGCGACCCTCGAACACCCCATATTGAGACATTCCTTTGAAATAATTTACCTGCATTCGGGCTGACGCCTGAAGGCTACTCTCCGTGTCAACCGGTGACTCCTCCGATGGCACACAGAGCAAGCAATTGTTCTGTTCCGAGTCGGACCCACGTTGAGGGGGCTGAATTTCCAGAAATCGGTGGCAGGGGATATGGGTCGTATGACCTTCTTCGTTTAATTGCCAAAACGCCACTGACATCCAGAATTTTGAATGTCCTGACTCACGTCAACTCTTGACTGACGGGCGATCCCGGTGCCCACTTGTCGATGCATAAAAGCTAGGTGCTCCCATGTATTAAGAATCCCCATCTACCCCTTCTACTTTCCAACTACACAAGATGTCCGATGAAACGGTCCTATTCGAGCATACGGAGACTCGTCGATTGCTTCAGCTCGTCAAAATCGACGACTGGCGCTTCGACTGTACGTCTATATTTATCCCGATATAAAATCAGGAAGGCTAACACACGTCGTTTGCAGTGAAGCTTACCCCACTTCCACCTAGCTCCCCGCCTCAGAAGGTGAGCCTTTACCGCAGAGCGTCGTCAGACTGGAATACTTCAGTTACTGATCCACATGTGTACTCCTATAGTGGCGCCTCCACCGCCTGCCAGGGCCGGGAAATTTTGTCCAGATCGAGAACCTCGACTTCAAGGTGTACATTGTTCTAGGTGTACCTAGAGTAGGAACTGTCACCTCCCCTGCTGGGCATTGGGAGATTGGCCCCACCCCCCCCAATGAACCCTTCACGTGCGCCGCGTTCGTCTTTCCCAGGTCTAGCAGCTTACTCACTTGTGTGGCCTTCGTAGCATTGGCGACGGCCCCTTCAAACTATGTGTCACGGGCGAAGGCCTGGACACCCTTGTAGAGACGGTGGCTAATGGAACCGACACTTGGAGGAAAATTATAGGTGCGTTGATTCTCGATTACAGATGTCCTGTAACCCAAGCTTAACGATCGCATATTTAGTCTTCCAATAGATTATCTGATTAAGATGCCCTGCAGAACGACCTAACGACCGCATCTATAGTTGACGGCTAGAATATGGGGTCAGGCTCTGGATCGTTAGCTCATGTGTATTCCCGTATTCCGCAAGTAAGAAGAATTGTGTCCAACGTTATACTTACCTCCCATGAATGCCACCGATGATGTAAATTTCCGAAATATCCAGTTATAACACCAGTATAGATTGGGGTCGCAAGGCTGATACGAATCTATCGATCGTTCAACCAACTGGTTGCAGGATGAGTACAGCAATCTTGCATTCCTGATGCTCTGTGCATGTAATGACAATGTCTGTACCGATAGTCATCACAAGTCAGTTGCAATTACCTTTGGTAGTGCAAATGTAAAGCCCCATCGATGGCCAATGAATTGATGGGAGAGTGGGAACGAAGGGGCCACACGCCATATCGTTTAATGCATGGGTTGTATTAAACGTGGTCCCAGAATCTGGAACCGTATCCGACTCAAATCATGACTACAATCTAGCGCATGCCCTCGAGCGAGCGGGCGAGCAAAGACAAGCCCGCTTATGATAAAAATTCGAACAATCCATTCAGAAATCAGACTGCTTTGCCACAGAACACTCGCTCCAACGAACCTATCAGGGACGACTTGGCACCTATCTATCGCAGCACCGGCGTCCATTCCACGGGTCCTTCTCCCTTTGGAAAAACATCAGTCCCCTCTACTCAAACGCCAGCCATTTCTCCTGAGGCGCCGATTGTCTCATGTCAAGCATCCGCCATCGAGAGCGCCTCCAAAACTGTGAGGCCTTATTTTCCGGGATCTCTAGCAGCGTATCTTGGTGAGATTGTTCGTCGTTCGCATTCGGCATTTCGCTGACTTACCTAGTTTCAGCTGCCAGTCCGATCGAAAAGCGGTCGGATTTCCCATTGCAAGAGGCTCCAGGTGGCTCTAAGGCCGGCGTCGCAAAGCTGCCGGAAGAGAGAGCAGTCGAGGCTCAATAACAGCAAGCTTCTACGCCTCTCAGGATATACCTCCTCGTAAAGTTGACCCAGCTGCTAAACTTGGTTCGTCAAGTATTGCTCCAGATCGTACACGTATGTTCACCTGTTGTACAGCAACAAACACATCAACTTCGCCGACCATGCTTCAGAGCGCGAAGGGATATCTCCCCGAATCCATAGCGGCGTATCTTCGTAAGTCCTCAGCCTCATCGGTCGTCACCATATCCTGATCGACATCTATGAACCAGCGGGAGGCGTGGCAGTTGGAAGCCCCCCTCCTCCGAAAGAGAAGCCGGAGGTTCTGCGGGCGGGGTTGGCTTGCCTCCGGGTAACTACTCGGAGGTCAGCGTCGCGAAACTTCTTGATGAGAGGCGCCCCAAAGTCGTTGCCATCGCACGAAGACGCAGTCCCGGGCAAATCTGGTGGCGTCGGACCCCTTCTTGGACCACCTAACGAGAGCTGTGTTGCGTTGCTCCCCGAAGAACGCATCCATCCTCAGTGTATGCCTTCTCCTGACCTATAAATGCTCCGTTTAACTTGCATCTAGATGATACTGACGTCGTGGCGGTAGAAGGTACGGGAGCTAGTGGTCTGGGTGCTATGAGCGAGGTACAGGCAACCATATGAACCAGGTATGGAGGGAGAAAGTTTCGTCACCGAATCGGTCTGATGTATTTCTATAGCCTCAAGAAGATGGCCAGATGTTCTCGCCTGGTGGCAGTAATACGAATGTTCCGGATCATGGGCCTGGAACCGGAGTAGGTGCTGGTGTCGGTGCTGGTGTCGGCGCAGCTGGTATCGCGGGCGCCACTCATCAACATGGCTCGTCTGACCAGGTATGCTTCTTCATTCTCATGCTCATCGTCCCATTCAAACGTCGGACAGAGCACCAATATGGCACGTGGAGGAATCCAACACCTCAATATCCGAAACGATCCTGAATATCACCCAGCATCTCTTCATCCTCTCGACGAGAAGTTCAAATCGACGACGCCTACCGCAAACCCTTCGGCCCAACGGTATGTGGTCCCACACGCTGCGCCCATGGATGCAAGAGACACCAAGACCGCTGATCGTCATTCGATCCCTGGGATTGACGGTCGCTCGAGCCTCAGCAGTGGTGAACGTCACAAAGTCGAGTTCATGGACAAGGTAAAGGGCGAGGCGAAGGCGATTTCCGGCAAACTTGGTCATAACGAGAGGAAGGAAGGCAAATGATGGGCAAGTAATTGGTTCAGATTCTCCACTTCCGGGGCCCATGCTTTTAGCTTCCTCCTCCGCGGTCCTCATTTATCATCTGTTTCCTATATCAACTCCTGCATTAGTATTAAGCTTGAGCATATAATGTATATCACATCGAGTGAGAAACCGATTGTAGTGTCCGAGTCTTCCAACATGATGCGACCTTCCTGACACTCAGGCGTCCATAGACCGTTTATGTATCCAGATCCCACTGGGAGCGCCTCGCTATAAAATTTGGGACAGATCGAGGCTGATGTTGAGACAGCAATCAAGGTGGTGGTTCATGGAAGGCGACGAAGCTTCCACCGTGCGGCAGCGGTGGCAGTAGACAAATTCAGTCAACAAATTGGAATTCGCCGGACAAACAAACATCATCGCTTTTTTTCTTTCTTCCGAGTCCCTGTCTCCATTTACTTACCCTGACCTTCCGTCGAACTGTGGAAATTGGTCATACGTCGTCTCTGTTCTCGTTTTTGTAATGCACAGATGCCTTCAGATCGCTGAACTCCAAATTCTTATTTTTGGGCATCTCCTTGAGTGCAGGTCTTGTAAGACTGTAGCCGCACTAGCGTCTAGTTGTCGAGCTTTCTCAGGTATCTTGCTTGTTCAATTCCAAGAATACCACGACCTGGTTCTCATCAAAAACAAAAACAAAATAGATCTTGCTCTTAGTAGCCTATGGAAACACCAACCGACTCTGGGGCCGCTCATCACAGTCATGCCGTCAGATCTTTGGACGGTAGCTCAAGTCAAATCCTTTGAAGGCGCAGAAATGCGAGCCATCGTGGTGCGCACATTTGACATCAACCAAATTTCTCCCGATTAAAGTGAGAGAATGTAGACATTTATTCGTCATTTGAAAGGCAGTGACTGGGATAGATTTGATCACTACGCGCGGAAGATTGAAACTCTCGGCGACCCTTGCCTTTACTGGGCAGGTCGAAATGCGCGTCATTTGTGCGTTAACCACGATGTGTTGCAGGCTTTTGCAAATTATCACCCTCTCCGGGAGTTCCTACCAAGGCTCAAACGCTTTTACATCAGAATCACCACACCACAGTCGTGCTCCCTCCTCCTTTATTATCCTTGTCTTCTAAGCAAGTGTATCACACATGTCTACATAGACCTCGATGCAGCGGATAAGCTCGCAGCCTGTAGCCTTTTATCTTCCATAGCCCGGATGTGCCCAGCAATCAAGGAAGTAGAAGTCGCGCGCCTACCCGCTCCTGTTTCCTCAGCCATTTCGTCCACTATAAACGACATGTTGCGCAATTTGCCTTGCATGGAAACGCTCATTGTGGAAACTCCGCTGCCCCAACACACCATCGACTTTTTAGGAACTCTGTCATCGTTGTATTACTTGTGTCTGGGACTGGTGGACGGCATTCACGATGGTAATACCCCACAACACTATGGAGCGGCATTTTCAACGGAGAACGGTCGCTTCTCGGCGCTGAGCCAATTGTATTTTGACGTCCGACGTTGGACAGACGCAGATCTTGTCCTCACTGCTATGCGTCGCCCGCTTGTATCCTTGGGAGTCGAAGTCAGAGAAGGCGAGTCCGATTTGCCTGCGGATGAACAGTTCTTGGCCTGCTCCCGCATGATCGACACGATTTCGCGGCATGTGTGCCGTTCGGAGTTGACGTACCTCCACTTGTACGATCCATTCGAGGACGCTACGCATGTGGCCACAAACTTGCAGGGTTTCTTTAGCCTCACCTCGTTAGAGGAGTTGCGCCTGCGAATCCCGCACACCACGTCGATCGACGATACCTGGCTCGCCCAAGCTGCTACTACCTGGCCGGCTCTTAGGGCCCTTTCAATACAATCGAAGACGCAAACGACGTTGCTAGGTCTGATACCCCTTGTCAGGCGGTGCCCTAACCTCGTAGAACTCGATGTTTCCGCTCATTGGAAACCCTTCGACGTTCGGCTCCTTGGGGACATCCCTAAAAACATCGCTATAACACAGATAAAAACCTGGGATGTTGTCATCGATGATGATGTTTTAGCAATTTTTCGATGCCTGGTAACCATGTTCCCCATGCTGGACGAGCTTCAGAACCAACCGGACCTCGACGAAGACGATCAGGAGCTGGTAAATTGGAGGAAGTTGCAGAGTTATTTGACCAATACTGTTGTGGGAAGCTGAGTAGTAGGAGCAAGTTCCCGACACAGGCACCGAGGCCTTCCAAAAAGTATACAAGGCCTTATTTATAGTCACCCGTCAAGTGTCATCCTTACGAATAAATTCGATGGCTAGCAGCCCGGGTAGCTGAATATAGTACCAAACCTAGAAGTTAAAGCTAGAATCCCAAGAGAAGGAGTAGACTTGCTGCCAGACCGGAGGCTGAACTTCCTTGAAGGTTAAGCTCTGAATTTCTTTAAATTTCACCGCGCGCACCAGAATCTCAAATTGACAGACGTATAGTAGCTGAAATTAAGATGGGGTCTAGCCATTGACCTTGAAGGATCTTGAAGTTTGAAGTGGTAGAAAGTTACCTCACGGTCAATTTTGGTTCGTGATTCATCACGAACTTGAACTTGAACTCCTCCAGAAATCCTCCTTCTGTTTGAAGTAACCTTTGGTACTTGGGGGCGAATGTAAAGCACCATCAATCCTCAATGAAGGAGAGTGGGAGCGAGGGGACCACACGTCATATTGTTTAATACATGGATTGTATGCCCTTTTACATGCAAATTGTTGATCCACTTAGGCATTGCATGATGCCCATTCAAGACCCGGCCACATGCGCCACGAACTTAAATAAAAAGAGATCGAGTAGCGACGTCGACCAGGATTTGTCTTTCTTGCCACATAGCTACCACACCTAGATTCCCCGGCTCGAACCCCGCTCGTCGCTCGAGGTCGCTTCCCAGTACGCGTCCAAAAGTTCGTACTTACGCGTCTCGCCATCCCTCACACACGCCAAGCATGTGATTACACATATTCATTAACTCATTTTATCCTAATTTACGAGCACCAGTGCCTGCAAAATTTCATCGCAGCACTATTGATATTTTAGCAAGATACAGTAATTACACACAACAAGTAAGTATTGGCAAAGCTTTTGAGGTGTTGGCGTTACAGTAGAGGCCCGTGAGATACATTAAAATAGATATAAGTAAAGATGTGTGATGCAGAGTCGAATTGCCAACGGGTTCGACACCAAGTTTCAGTCCTTCGAACGAGAGACATCCGACGATGTAAGTCAAAGGCTCCAGGAAATCAAGAAGTCGGTGCACTGCCGTGGCCAGGTTTTTGGGCGGCGCTCGTTACAGAGCCAGACTGGCGATCGATGGGGATGTCAGAGAGAAAGGTCAGGATATTTCGCCCACCCGCCGAGGCGTCGAGATCACAGGGTATACATGAACGACCAATCCAATATCACCACTCGACTCAAGGTCGGCCACTGTGTATCTTCTTTGCATTGATCCCCGAGTCCTCTGATACCGATGCCTTGCGCTTGTTCGACCGCGTGGAGATGCCGGGAACGGGGAGATCGACTGAGTCGTCGAAGGCCTCTTGGGAGCTCGCCGGGGAGGGCATCTGCTCGGTAGGAAGGCGGCGAGAGGGGCCAGCCGTGGGGGTGGGGACCGTTGCGGATGTGGGGTGGTCGCCCTCACTGGTGACGTTGACGGAACGCAAGCGGGCGCTCAGCTGTCGTAACTTCTTTCCGTGTTCGTTCATGCGGTTTTCTAAGGACCGCAGATCTCTGGTCCTGCGTGTGAGCTCGTTGGCCTCGTCGATCGACGTGGCGTGATGGGCGGCTGCGGCGGCTGCGGCGGAGGTAGCAGCGGTGGAAGGGGTGTGAAGTACGGATGTGGCGGCCAGTGAGGGAAACTGGTCCTCTTCCTCGTCGACTTCGTCGTCGTCCGTATTTTCCTTCTCCTCCTCGTCCTCGTTGTCCTTGTCCTCACCCTTCTTCTTCTTCTTCCCCTTGTCCTTCTTATCCCTCTTGTTCGCTTTCGAGCACTGGGTTTTCGACTTATTACAGGGCTGGCACGCATACTTTCCTGGTCGTTTGGCGCACTGGATGTCGCGCTTTCTGCAGCGGTCGCATCGGGGCGTGTAAAATAGGCCTTCGTCGTCGGGTTCATTGTCGTGGTTGGCACCCCGCCCTGGCGCGTCCGGTTGCTCCGCGGGTTCGATTTCCCCAACCGTCAGACCCGGCGTTGTTGGTGCCACCTCGTTGCTTCGAGCCGCTGGTCTAGGTATGCGAGCCTGGGTGAAGGACTGGATGTAGGCTGGGCGCCGTCGGTTGGTTGCGGTTGCGGGGGCTGGGGTTCCAGCTGGGCGAGCAGTGTTCAGCGTTGAAGAGGAGCTTGCAGGCCTGCGTGCCGCGACGGCGGGGGAAACAGGGAGACCAGAAACTGAGGATTCACGCTTTGGCGTGGGTGGGCGCCATCCAAAGGCCCTCGCGTCTTTATAGATGCTGTCTATGAGCGCAGGAGCGTCGGCGTGTTCGACCTGCGGCTCGCTGAGTTCGTACAGGTGCGAGACGACTTTCGATATCAGCATTCGTTGGCGGGCTCTCCTCTCATTGTCCTCGGCGTCCCAATTCCATTTTGGATTCTGCAACAGCGCGTCAGTTGATGTCAGAACCTGAATAAACATTACATAACTTAAACTTACCACTCTTGTCCAGTAAAAAGTCTGGAATGTCTCGGGCGTCGTGACTCCTTGATCCAAGAGCTCTAATAGCTCGTCGTTGACCAGTCTGAGGCCCTTTAACTCGATAGACATGGTCGGCGCAGGAGACTGGCACTGGTTGGAACGACGAGCAGTACTCGAGCAGTTGACGGGCAGCATTAAACATTTAATTAAGCTATTAGCATTCAAGGCACGATCATGTGACCTCCTTTCTAGAAGCGACTGAGCTTGGTCGAAAATTCGTCTACTTCTCGATGACCAGATTATACCAGAGAATAGTGCGTTAACTTCACGGCATTATCTCAATAAGTCGACTGTTCCAGGGCGAAACTCAATGGTATTTTTTGGCCATGCAATACACCGTATACTTAACTGATGTACGGCCGACTTTCCGAATCACTCCAAAAGTCATCCCGCAGTGCACGTGAAAGGCTTCATGCCAGGCCGCTCGAGGGCTTCTCTCACCGCCCTTTCATTCAATGACTTCAAGTGGGATTTATGCTCGAAGAATATGAAGATTGTGAGCAGCTTAGCGGAGATCGATATCCTGAACGAATGCAGATACTGCGGGCCCCATCGCAGCGGGAATATACCTATGTAAACCACTATATCAGGTCAGCCCAACGAGATGCGTTCAAGTTGAATCGAAAGATAGGCGTACAATGCAGCGATACCCACAAGTTGCGAGGAACCCGCGATCAATACCAGCACAACCCCTCGCTGGGAAGAGTTGGTAGGGTATGAATTGCTGATCCATGCCAAGAGGACGGTGTGGGCTCCGGTTGCGAGATCCACGAGGAACCTTGTTGGGATTCAGTCCTACGGAAAACAAAGGGAAAGTTGCGAAATCTCACAGAGAGAAATACCTCGCGCTTGTGTTCATCGTCGACATCGAGATGATAAAGCCAGCCAGTGCTAGAACCAGAGACACGACGACATGTGGAAAGCGGCGTTTTCTATGATCGGAGTCTCTGCAGCAGCGAAAGTCAGCGCTCGTTATAGCAATTTAAAGTTGAAAGGTTACCAAGAAACCATCAGTGAGTATATCACGACTACCACCATCGGAGGCGTGCACAGAGCGAACGAAGCCACAGGCCCATACTCTTATGCCAACGAGGTTTCGTCGGGGGTAAGCCAGGTCTTGGTAGAGGGATGGCTTGGGAAGTCAGATGGGACCATGGGGGCGGGAAGGGCGGACGCTACTGTAAGTGAGCCGTCGGACCAGAATAGCCATCGTTACATACGCATTCCATCAACCAACATAAGTATACTCGAAGATGTGAGAGAATGCGGAACAGTGAGCTCCAACAGCCACTGAGAGCCAACTCACGCTTTCTTGCCTTGCCGGAAAAGCTTCTTGCGGTTTAACAAATAATTCATTCGAAAGAGGATTCAGAACTACATGACATCCTACAGAAGCACACCACGATAATCAATACACGTCACGCCAAAGAAGGTCTAGCTGTACGCACCGATAGCAATAATGCCACATGCACACAGTATCAGCTCAGGCCCCAGACGGCGTCAACACAACACTGTATGACCCGCCCGCCAACCCAATCTCGACCCCCTCCCCAACAACCCCCTTATCCACACCCGCCACCTGCAGTCTGCCTCCCATCCCCCTCGGGACCTTAAAGATGCCAGAACTCGCGTTGGGTGTCGACACCTGCACGGTCAGGACGCCCAAAGCCCCGCTCGGCGGCAAACTCCACTTCACAGCGTACGTTCCAAGCGGCGTCTCGAACCCTCCTTCCGCCCCAGGCAGCCCGCCCCCGACGTGCGGCGACAAGGTCCAAGTGCGACCTTGGGGAGACGTGATGCGGAGCCCGAGCACGTAGAACGTTAGTGCTGGCGTGGGGCCCGCGGACCACCCGTGCGCGTGCGAGGTGTACGCAGAGTCGTAGTTGTACCCGCGGTAGGAGCGGTAGCTGGGATTGATGGAGGTCAGCAAGGCGATAGGAGGATAACGATAGAAGGAACGAAGGGTTGAGGTACCTGAGTGATCCGTTCGCGGTGAAGCCCTCCAGGAGCGTACTTTGTACAGAGAGGGGAGTGTACAATATGTACCCCCACGTCCGCCTCAGGAGGTCCAGTGCCCGCGCGTCGTTACCCGATTCGAAATGAGCCTGGAGCTACACAACATCCATACCCTCAGCGTCCCCTCTCTGCGAAAAGAAACAAGAAGACACACCTCGAACCCACTAATAAAAGGACTGATCGTATCCGGAAGCTCCGGCGCCACTGGGCCCAGCTCGTTCCAATTACTCTCCAGTCCCTCGCTCACTCTATCTGCCTGACCCGCGGACGTCGTAAGGTTGAAGAGGACCGCGAACGAGTTCGCGTCCTGCGGGCATAGCGTCGTTGTCGCATTATCCCTATACAACCCCACGTCCTCAAGCCAGAACGCATCGTTGAATTTTTGCTTGAGGGAGGTAGCGTTCGCGGCCCACGCCGATGCGAGAGATGTGACGTTGAGCTGCTTTGCAAGCTCCGTCGCAGTCGTGAGGACCTGGAAGATTTGACGTGAATAAGGGGGTTGAGTGACAAAAAGCACCATTACATACCCTGTAGAGTATGGCGTTGCCTTCAGCATTATACCCCCCACCTCCAAGCCTCGCCCAATCACGCAGTCCCGTAATGTTGATGAGCCCCGTCTTATCAACCTTGCCCTCCAGGAACGCCACGGCCTTGGTATAGTTCGCCCAGACATTCTGAAGCCAGGCTGTGTCACCCGAAAAGAGGTGGTAGTTGTCTACATCCGAAATCCCCCATCAACATCGAGTGGACAAAGCAGAGGGGGTAAAGACTCACAAGACCCAATCAACGTCCACGCATGGTATGTGTCGGACCCGGTCTGGCTTAGAGGCGGCCCGGATTCGGGGAGCGCACCGGTTTTAGGGTTGATAGCTGCGAACATCGTGGAGAGGGCGTTGCGCGTTGGGATGAGGTCGTTTGTTGACACGAATTGAGCGGGAACGGCGATGCCCATGTCGCCTGGAGAGGTATTTGTATAAGTAATAGGACGGGCTGTGGATGAAGGGAAGGGTACCTGGCCATACTGCCCTAGGAAGAAGTCGGTGTGATGGTGTACTAGATAAAAAGTTGTGGATAGCTTACCTGTCACGCTTCGCGCCGTCTACGATGATAGGACTACCCACGCCCAGAAGAGCGTTGTTCGCCCAGCCTACATCGTATCGCACTCAGCACTTTAAGCTTGAACAAATAATAGTCGCACTCACTCCCAGCCGGGGCAAAAGGCACCTTTCGACCTGTGTTCACAGGTACTGTGTTCGTCTGGACCGTATAAGCACCCGCATACCATACTGCCAATATCACCATCAGCATTACGCTCAGATATTGATTTAGTGGCTCGAACAAACCTTTCGTCAAGAAATCCTCGTCCTCGAACACCGGGTCCGAAGCTTGGAAGTACCCTGAATACGCTCTGAGGTCCACCACATGTGGCATGAACGATATCGCGCACGACACGTTTGAGAATGCTACTGCGTCGTTGGAGGCGAGTACAATTGTGAGGAAGCGGAAGCCGCCTCGGAGCGCAGAAGCGGGTTGGGTCCAATGTCCCAAGGGGAGTGGGGTGGGGACGCGGAGGACACCGTCGTATGTGGTGTTCGCGGAGGGGAAGGAGGAATCGTCTGAGGCGAGGGGGCGGATGAAGACGGGGGACTCGGTAAATGAGAGGGAGATTGTGGATGTGGATGAGGCGGTCGTGTTGTCAAAGTTGAGGGAGATAAGACCTCCGACCTTCATGATGTCAGATACGTAAGTAATATAAAGGAAGGATTTTGAAACTAACATACCTCGACGCCGAAGTCCAAAGCTACCCAAGATCCCTTCCCGGAGAGCGTCGCGGACCCGGAGCCCGAATTCCCGATGAGAGTTTGGGCGTTCCCCACATCGCCATTTGAGGAATGTATAGCGCGAGGATACACCGTTTTGGAGGTGGGAGCGAAATTGAACTCGTCCCATGGTCCAGCTGGGGCTCGAGCATGTACGGGGGCTACGAACTCCAAAAGTACGATGAAGAAGAAGCCTGAGGGTATTAGGAGGTTCATTTTGTGGAGCCGAGCGAAAAGAGGGGCTTTTTCATCGATTCTGGCCGTTGACATTTGCTGTCATGGGATCTATGATGATTCTGAAGGCCCGTGTCACGGCCCGGAAAGTGAACGAAGATAGACTGGTTGACATCGGCGAAGCCTGTGGAGATAGAGCTCCTTGAAGTACTAGTTCCTGGTCTTGTTCACGGTTCAAGTTGTCGCAACTAACATTGAACACAACCTCGCGCCCTGTGGGGAGAGCTCCAAAAACAAAGTAGTTCTGACCAGGTAGTTCAGGCCTTGGGTTGTTTGGGGAATGTCGACAATGCATTGGTAGAACACGGCCGTCGGCCAGTAGACCAAAAACCAGATTTAAGCTGCAAAAGAAGGGAAAGCTCGGAGGCTAAATATAAGCGCCAAGTTCATTGTCCGATCCGGCTCCGATCCGTTCGAACGCCGATCAGATGAACCGTCATCATTTCAACTTCATCTTAGCCTAGTAATTCCTCGTCTGTCGTGTTTTGTCACTGTGTCGTTTGCTGCCCTGTTAGAATGCATAGATGCCTTCAAATTCTTGAAATTCAAAGTATTGTCTTTGACTATCTTGATGTTGAGTTCTACCCCGCGGACGATGATCCTCAGGGCCGGGCAGAGCTGGCCAGCAGTCGTAAGACCCTCGCCGCCTTAGCGTCTAGTTGCCACACTTTCTCGGGTATGTGTCCTACAATTAAATAGTACTGTAAATGCTGAATTCGATTGGTCTCTATCGGTATAACAGAACTTGCTCTCAAGAAGCTATGGGAATATCAAGTGACTCTGGGACCGCTCATCAAAGTGATGCCCTCGGACCTTTGGACATTAACTTGTTTCCCAGCCTTCGAGTCTGGCAGCAAAAAAAAACAACTTGTCGTGGTACGCTAGGTTAACGTAACTCGATTTTCTCAATTACAATTTACAAAGAATATAGACATTCGTGCGACCCTTGAAGGAAAGTGACTGGGAAAGATTCGACCGCTATGCACGCAAGATTGATTCTATCGGACCAGCTCGTGAGCCTTGGGAAGCGGAGGCTGGCTCTCCTCACTTTGACAGTGATGTTGACATCCACCAGGACGTGCTGCAGGCTTTTACAAGTTATCGTCCTCCCCGAACATTCCTTCCGAACCTCAAAAGATTTTCCCTCAGAATCGACTCTCCGTTGTCGCACCTCTGCCTCCCTTACTATTCCTGTCTTCTACACAAGGAAATCGTGGACATCGACCTATGTTTCCATTCAGCAGGTGACATCGCAGCTTGTAGCCTTCTGTCTTCCATACCCCGGCTGTGCCCTGAAATCCAGGAGCTTGTTGTGTTGAGCGAACCGCACCCTGTTGACTCCGTTTTCTCGTCCGCGTTGAGCGAGATGTTGTGCAAACTACCTTGCATCAAATCACTTGGTGTAACCGCCGCTCTATCCAAATCTGCTTTCCTATATTTAGGAGCCGTACCATCGTTGGATGACATTCAGCTGGGCGTGGTGGACGTAACTCGTGGCACTGACGCTCCTCACCCACTGGTTTCAATGGAGAACGGCCGATTCTCAGCACTCACGGGCTTGTCTTTCGAAGCACGGAGTTGGGTGGACGTATGTCTCATCGTCGATGCCATGCCCCGCCCATTCTTAACCTTGGGAATGCAAGTCGAAGAAATCACCACATTACCTTCCGACGAGGAATTATTCTCCCTCTCCCGTGTGATCAACACCCTTTCGCGGCACGTTTGCTGCTCCACATTAACAGACCTCCACATGTACGGCCCAGATAAGGACGACCGACACACGACCATAGACTTGCAAGGTCTCTTCCAGCTCACATCATTGGAAGCACTGCGCCTCTTTATCCCCCCCACATGCACTATAGATGATGCTTGGCTTTCCCAAGCTGCTATGACATGGCCAGCTCTTAGAATCCTCTCCATACTATCCAGGTCACAGACGACATTGCTGGGTCTGACGCCACTCATCCGGCACTGCCCTAACCTTTCCGAACTCGGCATCTCCTCTCGTTGGGCTCCTTTTGACACTCAGCTCCTGGGTGACGTACCACCCACGAATACCGCTATCAAATATCTTACATGCTGGGACTACACCATCGACAATAATGTGTTGGCAATATTTCGATGCCTGGTAATCATGTTTCCCAGGTTGCGCGAGCTTAGGGACGGACCGGCGCTTGACCAGGAAAGGCGGGCAAATTTTCAGAAGCTACAGAGTTATATTATCGTGAGTGTTGTGAACAGCTGAGTAGTGGGCAGGTCTGCGATATAGGCTAGGAACTTGGGCGAGCTCAATCCGGCATTTAGTTAGGCGAGCTAGATATCTGGTTTTGGAAGACGTTGTGGAACTGCATGGGAGAAACTGCCTACAGCGAAAGTCATTTACTTAGGACCAAGAACTATGTAAGTAGTTATGAACAAGTAGTCCTTGATGATGTCAACTGCAGTGGGGCTAGTCCGAACTGGCTCCGATCCCCAGTTCGATCACTGTCCGAGTCCGACGTGTTAAACTTGATAACCTCCTTTTCCCTCAAGTTCTTGTGTGGTTCTCTGCTTTCGACTCCAGCTGAATTTTTTTTCAAATGCACAGATGCCTTCACATTCTTGCAACCTATCATATTGCTATTACGCGGATCACAACCTGGGATATTGCCATCGATGATAATATGGTGGTGGTATTTCGATGCCTGGTAACTATGTTTCCGACCAGACTAGCCGAAATTTTGAATAAATCAGGCCTCGACGAGCGGGTTCAAGACATGGTAAATTGGATGAAACTGCAGCGGTACCTTGGCAGGAGTTTTGATCTGAAATGACATGGGGAAGATCGTGTATATCTGCTACAAAACCACATTTATCCAAAAATATCAGCAACACAGAATGTATCCGGGTCAATTCGACTTAACATTGACTTCTCACAACCTTTAACCCAAGCTCAATGAACTGCTCTTGCTTCAATAGCATGTAATTTAGGGCTTTACCGTCTCGAAACAGACGGATTGGGGTTTTTTCAGTGCCACGGCGGTGGCGCGGAGGCAGATGATGCCGGTGAAGGTTGACATTGAGCAATGCTCCAGAACTGTCCTGCAGAGAGCCTAACTGTACAGTTGTTTGACTCGGGCTCAAGGAAACTGGGGGTGACTTGGGCCCAAGGAATACGGTACACGAAAATCTAGACTATGAGACCAGTCTTCATGATATTTCAACTTCATGCTCCGGTCTTTTCGGCCATTGTCTCTTCGAGAAGAAAGAAGAAAGTAAGACAAAGTAGGAGCATTGCATGATAAGATTATATGATAAGATATAGATAAGATAATGATCAATTGCCTGTGGGCTCGGAGTTTGATTCCCACCTTCGACAAGACCTTCGACGTCAACTTCAGCTTCCGAGTTCTTGGCACTGGCAGCTCTTCACACTTCAAGCGCCGATAACTGACCCCGGAACATGCACAGGTGCCTTCACATCCAAGAAATGCAGGCACTTATATTCAGTCACTTCCGACTCAAAGTCAAATCAGACTTGACCTGTGCAACGGGGGGCGACTTGACCACTCTTGTCGCGCTCGCTATCACCTGTAGAGCTTTTACAAGTAGGACACCCTGATCTCTGCCCACAATCGACGTTTGACGCTCATACACTTGGACTACTTACAGACAATGCATTGAACGATATCTGGCGAACGTTACCAACACTCGCACCTCTCGTCCAAGTCATGCCAGACGATTTATGGGCTATGATAGAGGACCCTGACACAGATACAAACGAACCTCTTGTGGTATGTCCTCCTGCTTTTCAAGCATAGTCAAATCTGACATCGAATTGTCACAGACATTTTCTCGTCATCTCAAAGACTTAGACTGGCCAAGATTTGACTTTTATTCACCCAAAGTCAGGCACTATGGCTTTGATACCCCCTTCAGCAGCTATAATACCAACGTGCACCATCGCGTACTTCATGACTTTGCTACCTACCGCCCTCTTCGATCGTTTTTGCCAAACGTCAAGTCAATGCAAATCACCACTTTTTCACCCCTCGCGAAGACCTACATACCATACCTGTCGTGTCTCCTTACAGGCACTGTCGAATGTCTCGCAATAACAATAAACGATGGGAGGGAAGACGAGATTTGCTATCTATTCTCAGCTATTGCTCGCATATGTGTCAATGTCACAACGCTTGTCCTATGGAGTCGTGTGAGGGCGCCGCCAACTTCCTATGTGGAAGCCTTGGGCGATCTGATCTGCGCATTCCCTCATCTCACATCCGTTGACATGAATGGATTTGCCATCTCGTCTTCCGCCGCGGAACATCTTGGGTCTCTTTCGTCGTTATACTCCCTCAAAGTCGGTACCTGGAGTCTTACTATCCCATCATCAATGGCATCGATATCCTTCCTGGACCTCAAGGTCCTAGGGTTCGATGCCTGTAATTGGGCAATGGCTGCCCCTCTCTTCGATATGTTGGAGTTTCTGGTACATGGCGAGCCTTTGATCTTGGCCGCTTTCATGGGCTTGATGGAAATACCAACATCACGTTCATAAATGTTGAGAGGGTGAATGTTGAAGGGAATGTACTGGGACTCTTCCGGTGCCTTGTGACGATGTTTCCGATGCTGAAAGATATCTACTTAGTCCATGGTTCAGGGAAGCGGGAAAAACTCCGGAGGTATCTGCTTGATAGCCTCGAGGAATGATTCTAATGAATATGATGCTGTTCAACTGTCGACGAGAATAATACTACGATTATTACATAGCAAGGCCTGGGAATTTTCCTTGTCCGACGGTGGCGTAGGCGTTAGCATATTGTCCACTCTCAAGAACAGCGATATGAGGATATATCAAATGGAGTTGATGACGGTTCCTCCGTCATCTCAAGACCTACCACGGATGCTTAGATGATGAAGATTTCTGACGGAGGTCTCGACAACCAGAAGATGTCATGAAGTAATCCTTGTGCAGCGAAGACAGATTTTCTCAAAAAATTGCTTGTGGGTAGTGTTTTGAGGTTGGGTTGCAGCAACTGGAAAAGACTGCAACCCGACTGGACTGCAACTGCAAAAGACCCAACTTCAAGTTGCAGTTGCTGGTGAGCAACCATCAGTTGCAGTTGCAGTTGCTAGGATTTCGATAAATTTCGTGACCGAGTCCGACCAGTTGCAACTGGTTGCAACCACTGTGCACATAGATGTACTCCAGCCCCTTCAAATCCATCCCTGGTACATCCAAATTGGACAAGAACTGAGGGAGTTATGACCAAAACAATCCTGGATGCGATAATTTTGTATGCTCCCCATTGTTTTGAGCATATCTCTATCAGTTCTTGCCCGATTCAAACGTTGCAAACATTGTGC
>JABCKT010006525.1:0-65040 GCA_018858115.1 Tephrocybe rancida
TAGGGCAGATGTTTTCTTACATTACAACGCAAGGTAATCGAAGATAATGGAAAACAAAAAAGGGACTTCTCACTGGGCGTGAGGACCAGAGAGACATTCGAAAATTCACTTTACAACCATTCCATTGACTGTACGGTAATGCGAGATAGTCATCTACTTCTAAGTCGATCAATGGTTCTCGCCAGCAGCGGCCATGTGCCCAGCCTTGCTGTTATGGGCGTGGTCGTAGGCCTTGGCCCACGAGTAGATTCCGTATCCTGCGAGAGGGAGTCAGTACAGGTGATACAAAAGCACAAAGTCAACAGTATAGTGGCCAGAATGGACGCGAGAAACGCCTCAGTAAAAAAATACGAGTTCGACGATATCAAAAGTGAAATGCAAGAAAGAAATTTCCACTCACCAGCTCCGAAAGGAAGCAACCAAAAGATAAGCTCTCCTCCGAGTCTGCGGTAGCCGTTGAAGAGATAGCTGCGGATCATGTTGGGTGCAGCCTTGGCTTGATATGGTGATAGGGCTGTTGTGCGTGAGATGAAGTATGGTGAGGTGGAGATGGACAATGATGTGACACGGGACACAATCAGCAGGGCGTTAAAGGTCTGGAGAGTTACCCACTGTATTGGACAACACCCTTCTGCCTGAGACCAGTGCTGTCACCCCACCAAAGGTTCTATTCTGCGTGTTAGTTGCAGCACTCCGAGAGAGAACTCATGTCACTCACGTAGACCTTGGCTATCCCGTTCAACAATTCAAGGTGTAGTTTAAGAGTGCGCAAATGTCCGATGCCAGTCGGGGTTTCATAAATTCAAGGTGTGTCGTACAAGGAGGAGCGATGCGATACGAAAGTCATTGAAGTAGAAGAGAAGTTTGAATGTAATTTCGTCAGCTTTTGCTCATAACTTTTGGCGGTAGTACATACGTCCGGGCATGTCGCTGAGGATGGGGATGGAGGGCCTCATAATGAAATAATTGAGGGAAAGGTTTTTGGTTTTTCTGGACGACGACAACTAAGAGTAGTGGATTCAGCAAACCGACATAGTCCGGGGGCTTTGAAAATAAACTGCTCCAAACCGAACCACGTGCGATCAATTTCTCCTTGAATGCCGACCACACAGACCCCTCACAGGACGCCACTCAAACGCGTCTCCCAAGGCTCCTTGTTTGCCCTTTCTCGCTCAGGAGCATACCCGGATGCGCCACATGGACTTGGGTTTCTCGAGCCCGCGATGTCCGAGTTCGTCGATGAGACAGAAGCCCTGCAGGCCAATATCGAGGGCTTGAAGAACTTGAGCGATTCTCTCTCAAAGTTCAACGAGTCCTTTGCGAGCTGGCTATATATCATGAATATGAATGCTCTTACTGTGGATTGGCCTCAGGTACGCTCGCTCAAACATCAAGTTCATCATTGCAAGCTAACCACTCAACAAGGCCGCAACAGATACCTCGTTTATGATGGCAAAACGAAGGGCAGGTGTGTCGATACACGTAAGATGGATAGAACTCTACAAAGACTTTAAATTCTCATAGAGCAAGACGCGATAAATGCGATGGAGGCTCTAACAGCAAAGAAACGCGAGGCCGAGGCAGCAGCAGCCGCAGATAGGACCGCCATGACAGAAGCCACAGACGTCGAGCTAACCTTTGCTGGAAACGTAACAACCAATACATCGGCGCAGACCTCAAAATCGGCAACTGCGCCAAAGAAAAAACCTTCTGGAAAGGCGAAGTTGACCGCCAAGGAGAAGAAGGAACGAATTGTAAGTTGACCCATCCTCGCGTGTTGTTTTCGCTCGTCGGCTGATTTCCAATAAGCTTGAAATCGAGAAAATTATATCATGTTTGCCGCTAGAATTCCGCGGCAGCGATCCAGTGCGCCTCCATGGATGTCTCGTCAAATGCTTTACTAATGTTTGCCTTAGAGCCTTCGTCGTAGTATGGAAACCGTCATAGAAGGCCTTCTCACCGCTGCACCACGAGGAGTCAAGCGTAAGTATCTACCTTCTAGCATTCCAACCCTACAATGACGCTTCCTATAGTAATTGACCTCATTAAACCTCCCGAACTAATTCAAGCCCGAGTCAACAAATGCCTAATCGCGTTGGTTAATCGAAAGGTTGTACGTAAAGATAACAACACAGTGAGTCTAGGATCATCTTCCAATCGCGCACAACATTTGGCTGACTCTCCTCAGGGCACTGTCCTATATCACTGGGCAGGCATCCCATAGACCCTTACGATCGTATATCTATTTGCATAATCAATACCACTGTAGCGATACCAATACATTTTGAATCTCTATACACGACCACGTTCGAGCACCACCCATTGCTCTCCTTCCCATTCCACGCTCGATCCCTCCTCCCAAGCTCCTGTCAACTGATGCTCAGACAAGAACGCAATCTTCTCCTTCACGACACTCGACGTTGAATGCTTGACCACCCACGCGCCATCAAGCTCTTTCTGCGCCTGCCAGGCCCAGAAGACCCCATCCGCAGCCCGTCCTAAGCCTATCTGCACGTTTCCAACACGTCCTTGCCATACCGTCCCGAGGGTGTTTTTAACGAACAACACGGATGCTCCATCCATCTCCTCTTCGTCGCGCCAGACCTCCTCAAATGGTGTCATCTTCCCCGTATCTGGATTTACCATCTCCCCAACTTCGAGTGTATTTCCATCTGGCAGAATTGAATTGGTTCCCTTGTCCTCGACTTCCTCCTACCATATCACACGCTCTTAGCGTTGACACGATACACAGACAAGCTTCTTGGCTCACCAATGTCCTGGAATCGATTAGATGCTTGAACGTGATATCATTTGGCGAGTCTGTATGAGGTCAGATTACGATCTAAACAGATTGTCCTCAATGAAATATGACAAAACTGGGATCGGTCGTTCGGTATCCAGCGATCGCCCAGTCAAGCTCGCTAGATCTCGCTTCTTTGAACAACCTAGTGTCCACGAAAATCCCACTCCTAGCGCCCGTCAGGACAATAGTGCTCGTCGGTTCACTGGCCTCTTCTGGCAGCCAACGGATCGATAGGCGAAACGAGCGATAACCGACAACAGGCTGATTAGACATGTTGGGAGAATTGCGAATCTCCAATGAATATGTATGGCTCAACTTTATAGCATTTCCTACGTCGTGTGACTCCTTATCCAGCGCTTAGCCTTATCTTAGTATAGCTATCGTCAGAGATCATTTGTGCGCATTGGGATTTTTTGGGCCCAGGACTACGGTAACGTACAAGAGCAACGAGAACTGAGGTGAGTTGTATGGTACGAATAAAAGATGGAGCAATGAGATCGATCAGAGAGAGGAGAGAGAGACGTGGTGTGAAAAAAAAAAACAGGACGTGAGCAAGGTAATGTAACACGGAAAAAAATGACAAGAAACAGAGCAAGCTATATCACAAGTAACACACTGACGTGCCTACTGCCAGTAGCCTTGCTGCTGGCCGCGATACTGGTAGAAGGTGGCGTCATTGCCGCTCTGGGGGTAGAGATGGCCCTGGGGACCATTTTGGGGGTGGTGAGCGTTTTGTTGAGGTCCTCCGACACCGCTCGTGCCCCCGACACCACCAGCGCCTCCAACGCCGCCAGCTCCTGCTCCACCGAACCTCGCGCCACCATAGAAGCCTTGGCCTTGAGGAACTTGGCCAGCATGACCTTGTCCTTGAGGCTGGGCCTGTCCTTGACTCTGTTGGCCAGCTCCGCGACCGGCCGCGACACCTCCGACATCCTTAGCAGTATATGGCTTGTAGGGTGTCTCAGGGGATCCAGCACCCCTGGGTCCGCCAGGATTCGAGGTAGGGCCACCAGCTCCTCCCGTGCCCATGAATCCTTGCATGGCCTGGTTTCCACCTCCATACAACTGCTTGCCATACTCGCCAGCACCAACGCCACCCTGGTTCAACCCGAGCGAGTGTGAGTGCTGCTGGGAGTGTTGAGAGTGGTGGGGGTGAGGCTGGTAGTCGTCGTATCCTCCTTGTGGGTACAAGCCCTGGTTGTAGGGATTGCCCTGAGGTAGAGCACCGACACCCGCACCAGGCTGCTTGCCAACAGGGCTAGGTGCCGAAGCGGGTCCAGAAGGAGGCTGGTACATGGCAGGATACTTGAAAGGTTGGGGAACGGCGGCGTAAGAGGGGTTGTAGCTGTAGAATTGCTGGCTCTGGGGGTAGGTGTAGTAGGGATATGGGACGGGGTAGGTTTGTTGGGGTGCTTGCGCGCCAGCGGGCTGGGGTTGACCGCCAGCCTGGAGGGAGCCATGGGGCTGGGCGGCTTGAGGGTTCGAAGGAGGGATGCCGGCGCTAGCAGGAGCCTGCTGTTGGGTTCCAGGCAGTCCTTTGACGTCTTCGTGACCGAGGGCATTGCGATTGCCGAATCCACCCTGCTGGTAGGAGTCATAGAAGCCCTGCTATACAAGTTAGAAACGTTGCCTTAGTTGAAAATAGAATGACACGCACTCGCTGGTTGTCGCCGTAGTTATTGTAATCCTGTCCTCCGAAGCCGCCGAGATGCGATGCCTGCTGGTGCTGGGGTTGACCACCAAGCTGTCCAAAGGATCCGTAAGGGCTATCCTGTGCCTGTCCCGCGGGGGGAGTAGGAGTGTGGAAGTATGGTCCTGTAGTAGCGCCAGCACCCTCCCCGCGCCCTCCAAAGTAGTTCGAGTGGGAGCTGTTCTGCTGCTGTTGCGATGGATCCATATGTGTGGGAAGTCCATGCTGCGCGTACTGGCTGAGCCCCTGAGGAGTGTGCTGGGGCTGTTGTTGAGCGTGTTGCTGCTGGAGCAGGTGGACAGAGCCCAGAGAAGGTTGCTGCTGCTGTTGTTGGGCTTGATGGTGTTGGGCTTGTTGCTGGGCCTGTTGAGCAGCCTGCTGCTGGGCCTGCTGGTGCTGCTGTTGGGCGTATTGTTGGATGGGGGATGCAGCGGCAACGACGTGGGGAGGAAGCTGTTGGGAAGGCTGCGATACTGAGGCGGGGAGAGTGTGGAGGGGTTGTTGTTGGAGGGCGGGGGGCTGGGCTTGTTGTTGTTGAGAGAAGACCGTCGAACCAACGGATGAAGCTGCGGGTGCGGTCGCGGGAGGGGGCGGGGCGGATAGTTCTTGGGATGTGGGAGCTTGAGCTTGAACAGTGGGTGATGGGGCTTCAGGTGCAGCAGCGGGGGCAGCCTCAGGCTCGGATCTGAATTATAGTCGTTAGCTTGTGTGCACCTACACTGCCATCTGACTTACGGGTTAGAATCAAAGATACTCTCTCCTCCGAGGCTCAAGCTACCGAACTGCATTCCGACCTTTTCGATTCCAGAGCCAAAGGAGCTCGGCATGACAACAGGCTGGTCAATATTTTTAAAGCGAGCGCTGGCGCGATGCGCGGCGACAGCTGGGCGGCCCGACAATTTTGGTGAAGGTGTAGCAGCAGCTGTCTGTGCCAACACTGGCGTCGCGATGGGCGCAAGGGGAGCTGGCTCTGACTTTGAAGCAGAAATTGACTGCTTTTCAGGCTCAGGAATAACTTCCTTCGCCGCTTCTACCTCTGCTTCGTGTTGTTGAGCTTGAGGTTCCTCCGCATCCGAGGCCGATATCCATGTCTCTGTGATACTTGTGGCCGGTTTGGGTTGCGATTCTTCCTCCCATGTCGGTGCTTGCACAGTGGTTGGCTCCTCCCATTTCTGAACTTCAGGCTCTGCCTCTGGTTCGGGAACAGGCGGTTGTGGGGTTAGAGGTGTGGGGGCAACAACTGGAGCAGGAGTGGGAGGAGGAGGTGCTGGCTTCTCTTGGGGCCTGTGCGTGCGTGCATGAGTTGTTGTAATAAAAATAAAAAATAAAAAATTGAACACGAGACAAACTTACCTTGCAATCTGGGCCCATGACTTCTTGGAAGTCGCGGGATTCGAGACGACGGGCTTGCTGGGGATTGCATTGCCCGAAGGAGTGGAGCCATTGAATTCAGTATCCGCGCCCCATGTTGAGGTTGTGCTGGCACCTGCCCACGAGGTGGACGTGGAAACCGATGGTGTCGCTTGCGAAGACGACAAATCTGCCCAACTAGTTGAAGGCGGAACTCCATTCTGGTGAGTAGCAGGCTCTGGGGCGACTGGCTCCGCTGACGCGTCAGCAGCTTCAGGGGCATCTTTTGCAACTGCCGAAGGAGCAACAGCAGCATCCACTTGCGCCGGGTTGGGGCTATCGACTCTTGGGCTTCGACCATTCACTGCACCGCCTCTCGGAGGACCGCCACGGCCACGCACAGCACCGCCGCGACCAGAACCACCCCTTCCTCCCCTTCCGCCGCGGGCACCACGAGTGTCACCTCGTGGAGGAAACGTCTCTTTCGAAGCGTTGGCAGAAACAGGTGCCTTCTTGTCCTTTTTACGAGACACGGAGCCCCATTGTTCAGCAGTGCCTGCAAGCACAAGATGAAAAGAAAAACGATGCACAAGGGGTATGAAAGACGTACCCTCAGTAATTCTTGTAGCAGCTAGTTGAACATCGCCCCCGACTTCGGCAAGCAACGACTGGAGATCTTTTGAAGCGAAAAAAGATGAGACGCGCCTAAATTTGAGGATGAATTTGCTCACCATCGTTTGTCCAGTTCGGAAAAAGTTCTTGGAGTGTTGAAGCTTCATTACGGAACTTTGAATTGTCTGGAGAGTCAGCAGGCTGCTGCTGGCGAAGGGTTGATTTGTACTGGGACATGGTGAAGGAGATGGAGGGAAGGATAGAGAGTTGGTGCAAATTATTTCCACCGTTGTAATAAAATCGATACGTGGGAAAGTGATTGATGCTAAGTCGCCACAGCCGCAGTTTATTAATTTAAATTGAGTGCTTCTTATCCTCTAACCGCTCATGGACCAAGCCAGGTCACCCCTTCGTCCACTACGCTCTCGTGTGGTCAGTCCCGGCTCACCCTCTTTGTCCCCGAGAAAGATCCTCGTCGTCGTCACAGTCGATGCTGAGCGTTATACCCCGGTCGACTTGACCGATGCCCTTGATAGAGGCGCCGTCATTCGTTCTCGAATTCTCAACAAAGTCTGTTCATCTCTTGCTGCCGTTTATAATCTCTATAACTCAATCACAACCACTAGCTCGGCATCTGGGATGATGAAGATCAAGAAAGGGCTCATATCTTCGAAACTGAGATTGGTTCCATGCACATCGGCCTCGCTTTAAATGACGAACAATTGGCTGCTCTATGCCGCGAGCGTGGTGACAGCAGAGCATCCCTAGCTTTTATTGTCGACCGTGGGCCACCGCCACCCTCTCGACCCTCCAACCTTCAAACTCCTCCTCACTCAGCCGATTCTATAAGTAACTACTCCGCCAATGACATGTCAAGACAACAACGGCAACGGAATCGCTTACAACTGATCAACGAACAGGTGCCATACCATTGCTTTTCATTATACACCAACAACACTCAATTCACTTTTGATACAGAATGGTTATCGACCAGACGGCGTCCGTTCTCCGCCGCACCGAACTACCCGGCCGACGGACATATTTACAGAGAGTAGCCCTGGAGGCACAGATAGCTCACCGCAACCACGGCGAGTGCGCCCTTTACCAGCGATACCCACACCAACCACGACCCCCAACTCTGGGAACTCGATGGCTAGTGATTCTTACCCAAACATACACGATTTAAACAATGATATCCATGACCTATATGACTCTGTGCCGAGGCCGCAAGTATCCCATGCCCCTCTTCGGGCTCAGGTACCAGCCATTCAGACAACTAACCTTCTCCCAGAACAAATTAATGCAATGTCTCATCGTACTCCAACCTCTTCTACCAACTCTGATGCTAATAGCTCTGCGACTTCTCCAGCGTCAAGTAAGCAGCAGCAAGATCTGGATGTATCCTGCTCTCACTTCCTTTCCAAGCTGCTCCGTTCGATTGGCTGCGAGGAGAACTCATCGGGGGTAACGGTACGGACAGCCACGTTTACATGGCCCTCGATCGGGGTGGACAGATTATGGCAGTAAAACAGAAAGAGATCCCTAGAGGGCCGGCCAGCCCCCTTGGTCGCAGGTCTCTAGCCGACCAACTCAGATCAGAAAGCGAGCTCCTCCGGACTCTCGATCACAAGAACATCGTCAAGCACATCTATTTTGAAGAGACTGAGACGGCAGTGAATATGTAGGTGTCCCGTAGCGCCCTGTGTACACAAGCCTATCCATCTAAATTGAATTACCCAATTTGCTCTGGTAGTTTCATGGAATACGTCCCAGGAGGCACTCTGCGAGGAATCCTGGATTCCGTCGGCCCATTCCCTGACAACGTCACAAGGTTCCTAACGGGCCAAATCCTCGATGGACTCGCGTACCTACATTCCCATCACATCCTCCACCGGGTAAGCGACCTATTCTAGGCATTTCGTAAGGCGCACATTCACCTCCCGCCCAGGACCTACGAGCCGAGAGCGTTCTCGTCCAACAAGATGGGACCTGCAAGATCTCTGACTTTGCCGTCCACAAAACCCTCAATTATGAGGGCTTGGCGTTCACGGCTTTGCAAGGGAGCACATTCTGGATGGCGCCCGAGGTCATCACCACCAAGATCCACGGTGGAGGATACACGAACAAAGTCGACATATGGAGTCTCGGTTGTCTCGTGTTAGAGATGTGGTCCAATGGTGGTCGTCCGTGGACTGGCTTTGATCCTAGCAAAGTGATGAAAAGGGTACGCATGTCCGCTGCGTTATTGCTCGATCAGATCTCCGACGAATGTTATTTTGCTTAGTTATCGGACTTGCTGCCTCCACCATTGCCAGAAGGTCACAAGCTCGGTCCCTCGGCGCGAGATTTCTATGACAGATGCTTCACTGGGTGCGACATAGCCTTGCTTACAAGTGCACTGCACATCATCATGTTGATCATCATGTCACAGGAATCCTCTCGTCCGTCCTTCAGCTCTTGAACTCCGAGAGCACCCATACCTACTACTTCCAACTGGTTGGATGTTCTGCCTGCCCCCAAAAAAATCCGCACCAATACCACCCCGGCCTACTATGCCCATGCCCGTTGCGGGCCCCTCAAAAGTTGTCGACAACGACCCCCCACAGTTCACTCTAGACGGTCCCCGTCGCTATTCGTCTAAACCTGCCGGTCTCCAACCTGCAGAATGGCTAGAAATAAACCGCGTGGACCTCATCGAATACATCAGACAATCTAAATTTGACTCCCTTGCACTATCAGAGTGTGCCGACTGGGTCAACTCGGGAGGATCTCTCTTATTTCCGGTGTGCAATTTTTCATCCAGAACTACATCTATCTGCAGCTCATCCGAGATACAGCGTCTCACATTATTTAGTTACGAAGCGGTGTTTAATCTAGAGGAGTTGCGCGCCGCTGTTCGGGCTTGGAAAAAATGGGACACACTTACAGCCTTGGTGCACTACAAGGATGTGAACCACAAGCTCCGCTCCTTCTACGAAGACATGGATCAGGTAGACGGACTTAAAAATATTGTCGCTCTCGATGTGGATGCGATATGCGCACGTCTTTATTCCGTCGTTAAGACTGCCGAACAGTATAGGCGCTTAATTGGTCTTCGAGGCGACGAAGCACAGTCGATGCTCGATTTGCTTCAAATGGTTAGAAGACTGTGCCATTACAATGTACCCCAGTTCTTACTTCTTCCCACACAGTTACTTGACTTACAAACATTGGACACAACCTTCAGAAGCCCTTTCCTGAACGCGTTGTTAAAACTCTCCAAAGAGTCTGGCCTTCATCCGAGCCCCCTCCTACAACGCCAGGTTACACTCGAAGGATCGTATGCGATCGCTGCCGGTCAGTTCGGAGACGTTTGGAAAGGGACATTCCAAAATCAGCAAGTTGCAGTCAAGGTGTTGAAGCTCTACCTCAAGTCCGACCAAGCTAAGCATCTCAAGGTCAGTCTTAGATATGCATATGTATGGCAAGGCACATCGTTCATAGTTCAATCGTTTAGAAAGTGCTTCGCGAGACGCTAATTTGGCGCCAACTGCAGCATCCCAATATTCTGCCATTTCTCTGCCTCCACCATGTGCAAGCGAATGAACAAAGGATTGGGCTCGTATCACCATGGATGAAGAACGGCAACTTGCAAGATTTTTTGCGGCGCGTTTTCAACGCGGATCGTGTATCCCTGGTATAGTCCCAAACACTCATGTCGACGAATTAATCTCAGACACTGTCCTTTAGATGACGGACGTTGCATACGGCCTAGAATATCTGCACAGCATGCAGCCTACCATTGTGCATGGAGACCTGAAAGCCGTACGGATGCCTTTACGACGTTCAGGTATCCCCTAGCCGCTGATCCGTAATCCCATAGGTGAATGTACTGATCACCGACACGCACCGTGCGTGCTTGGCTGATTTTGGCCTCTCGACGGCGTCGAAGTCCCAAGCCCTTGTACTGTCGTCTTATTCGTCAGACCAAGTAGGCGGCACCTCTCGATGGACTGCACCGGAGCTGCTGGATGGATCCCAGCAGGCCAACACCACAAAGAGCGATGTCTATTCCTTTGGATGTGTTTGCTTTGAGGTGACTGAGATTTGTGCTTACTTCGAGACGAGTTGCTTACTATAAATACAGATTTTCTCTGGTGGCATACCGTTCCCCGAAGCCGGATTGGACTCTACTGTGATCTTGAAAGTCGTCCGGGGCGAGCGGCCTCCTCGCCCTGTGACATGCGAGCCTCATGGCAAGCCATGCTCATCCCTCGGATTAACAGATGCCCTCTGGAATATTGCCGACAGTTGCTGGAGAAATGATCCAGCTAAGAGGCCAACTATGCACGAAGTGACGGCGAAGTTACCGGCACGAGCAACGTCTCTGCAATCTGGAATTGGTTGGACGTTCAATTACGATCTCGACCATCAGCGCCGCTGGGACCTCGTAACTTGGGCCTGCACGAACGCGTAGCTAGTTTGTCACGAGGGGGCCGTGATCGTTATCACATGAACTTGGAATTCCCTTTTTTGGAGAGGAAAAGCATTTTCAACCCACCAAATGGGTACCTAGTTTCTTCAAACAGTCATGTTGAAGCTACGATGCTACCCTACTGGTATCAACTCGGAGGCAGAGTTCAGCGTCCCATGATGATTGTGGCACCTATTTCGCCGATCGCATAGGCGGCAGGCTGCCGAAAACATTATGACCAACGCAACTATATATCAGCACCATGGCTCACCTGGGTGTGTGCTGACAATAGAAGAGGCAATATGGAGACATCGACAACCCGGATATTTTTCGTTCTGAAATTAATCAGTGCCAACTCCTCGTCGAGGCTCCTTCCATCAGCTTACCCATAGACCGTCAGGTTCGCGTCAACGACACCATTCTTTGACCTGGGAAGAAGTGAAGAGGTGCCAACAGAGTGGTACTATGGCGAAATTGGTTCCAATCACAAACGGTAAACAGGGGATAGACGCACACCGCAATTGACGGTAGCCTTCACAAACTTGAACCAAATAAACACGAGGACGAGACCATAGACGAGAAACGAGACGAACCGTTTCCCATTGTGCATCCGTAGAAGTGTTGGTAGCTTGATAACAAACTTATGGAGTTCGATCTCGCGGGAAAGTAAATCGCCTACCAGTAGGGTAGACTTCCTCGTCGAAGATCTCGAGGAAGGCAGGCGTCTGGAAGAACTTGCGTGCATACGCGGTTGCCTTAGCTAAAAACCATCGATCCCATTCCGATTCTAAAAGGTTGGGATTGATCAATGGGTGATCATCAATAGACGTAGAGCCAATATGCTTTGAATTTATTTGCTGTGTGATTAGCTGTGCTAGCTGTGAATGCATGAATCACTGGCTTACAATGCTACCACGCGATAGAGGATGTAGATGTGTTATAGCCATAGAGACATAACTCCTGTTTGCTTCCTTTACGGGCCCGGCAGAGAACGAGTTGAACTTGCGACAACGAGATAAGCTAACGGACAATGTAAGGACGACGACGAAACGGACTCACTAGCAAATATTCAGCTTGGGGCACGCTGAATACTCTACTCTTGATTGAGTCAAAGAGGTCTCGTTGGATGGTGGGAGGCTTCTCTTCAAGTATTTGTTCGGCTTTTGTAATCTCTTCCCGAGAAAGGACCTTGTTGACAGGCGACATGTTAAGGACAGCGTTTGCAAAGGTCTGAACGGAATTAGTGTGTTACTCTTGTTGATATTGTATGAGCATGATACACACGAGCCAGCCCTTTCCTTGCTTGTAGAGCTCTTCTTGCTATAGCATGCAATTCAGATCGGGCAACATGCAAAGGGGGGAAGATATAACCTGAGCTTTGAGAGCAGGATCATATGACAACGCGTCGAAAGATTCATAGGGCTCCTTGAGTCTGTATGTCAAAATGGTGATTGTCCTTTCATCTTAGTGAGTAGCGAACATTTCAATCGTGCAAATGTCAAAAATCTCACTGGTCTTCGTAATTTGCACCGACGCCAGGGAGGTCAACCTTGACTTTGATCTCAAGAGGTGCTAAAATTCTCTTGTCGCCGATGCCAGAAAGCTCAAGTAGCTGGGGAGTGCGGATAGTCCCCGCAGATAACACGACCTCGCCAGTGGCCTTCAAGTTGGCAGAATGTTTAGTTCCATCGGGAAAACGTACAGTCACACCCGATGCTTTAACGATCGAGGTGCCAGTGACGGTCAGGCTTGTGACGAGAGCACCATTGTACAATATGACCAAGTTCTTCCTCGAAATCACAGGGTCGACTGCAAAAAATTGTAAGGGCCCACAAATGTTTGCACATCTTAGCTGACTAAGTGCTCACCATATGCAAACTCGGACGTGACCCGCACAGAGGATTTCGCCTCGGAGGAAAGCGAATAAAATACCCCGCTGTTATTTCCACCATAGGCGTCTGTGTTGAAAACATGCCCAAGTTGAATTGAGGCGTTGATCAATTTTTGATGTTGTCTGTGATAAGTCAAAGTCGGTGAATGTCAAATCGTTCGAAGGACGTACATAGGTAAGAATGCGGGGAAGGAAACGTTCACAGGACCAGTCGACCCAATGGTGCTCGGTTTAATGACGAAGCCGAAGTCGTCCACGAGTTCCTGCGAAGGCTCCTCCAGAGTTTCGGCCTACCAAATTATGTTCAGCAGGAGGCCGACGGGTTCTTGAATTGGCAAAATTTCACCCTTTTCATTGCGAGATAGAAACGATCCCAGTTCCATCCTGGACTACCCAAGTTTGCAAAGGCGTCATACTCCTCTCGTGCGCCACGAACCCAAACGAGACCATTGACTGCCGAATCTCCTCCGAGAATCTAGCAAGCTTCAGAACCAGCGAAATTACAATGACACTTCAAGATTTTCTTCACCTTTCCCGATGAGAGATTGATCGTCTGGTTTGCCGCGTGCCGTTGTGGAACAGTCTGTTGGTTCGTCAATATATGCTCCTCTATAACTTTTGTTTTCACAACATGCATTATAGAACCAGTCGATATCCGATCCCAAAAACGAGAAGGAGTTCCTGGGGATGGTGACAAGCGTGCTGAATAATGAAGATATGATATCCATAGGGATGCCAACGTGCAATTCATATGCTCACTCGTTCACTCCGGATCTCCCAGCTTCAAGTACGAGTATTTTTTTCGTGAAGTCTTCCGACAGTCGACGCGCAAGAGTCAAGCCAGATGTACCTCCACCAACAATAATCTGTTCGAGCATATTTAGAACATTTCAGCAGAGCATCGCCGGTCCTGGGAGGCATACGTACATAGCTAGTGAAACCATGAGCAATATGAAAGAAACATTGAGCAAGTCAATGCTTACTCAAAGTTGTCGGTCTTAAGAATAGACTGTCCAATGGAGCCTGCAGCTTTGAGATCAATGAGAGTCCCTTGCACAGTCACCGCGACGGCAAAGGCGGTTAATAACGATGCAAGCATCTTGTGGACCCAGGTAACGAAGTATTACTATACCGCTCCCGTTTACCTTTATGTGGGGAGTTCACCGTGTGAATCTTTTGTCGACGGAGATAAGTATAGATGTGTGGTGGTGGCCAACATATCTGACTATCCGTTGCCAGTAATGACAAGTGTGTGATGTGATGCCGAAGAAAGAAAGGGTCCTGCCAGGGATGGTGTAGAAACAGAAAGCCCTCAAGCCCCTGTTCAACCCAACTCGCTGTAAGTATAAGCGTCGTTCCACTTGTCTCGATGCGATGTCTGCCCTGTTTCACCGACCGCGCTCAATTTTGTGTTTTCAGAGGTTAGGATTCAAGGTCATTAATTCATTGATGACCTTTGTTGCCCAGAGCCAAGACTTCGCGTGTGAACCTGCCCTCTCTGGCTGACTTGGCCACGTCCATACATATAAGGAGAACGGGCAACATGGAGGCTGTGGTAACAGACTTCCTTGGAAGAAGTTGGCACAAATAGACAACCAGAGGCTAGAGGCTTAAGACACATTCAGTGAGAACTTGCAATCGATGCGTGGGTTAGAGCAAAGAAATTCTTGTTCACTCTGAATATTCGATTAATGACGCTCAAACCATGTTCAAGAAGCCAACTTGAGAGCACAAAAAGACGGAGCGCCACATGTGGCACAGGAAGTGTATAATTAGTAAATGTACATCAGTATTTTTGGAATCTAAAGTTCTCTAGATCTGGCCCGATGGGGCAAGAGGAGCCTGTCCAAGCTGGGGAGGTGCGACTTCAAGAGGTTTCATCGCTGGGAAGAGCAGAACTTCCTTGATGTCTGAAAGGAACATGAGTCTATCGGAAAAGGAACGGACGGATTGAAAAGGAAGCTTACTTGTAGAATCAGTCAAAAACATGACAAGACGATCGATACCGATACCCCAACCACCTGTGGGAGGCAGACCGTGCTCAAGACTTTGTGAAGGAGGGAAGTAAGTCCAAGCTTAATGTATCGAAGGTGAAAAGTTACTCACGCGTCAATGAAGGTTTCATCAATTCCTTGCGCTTCATCATCTCCTTGCTCCTTCTGTCTGACTTGCTCTTCGAACCTCAAGCGTTGCTCAAAAGGATCGTTCAACTCGGTGTAGGCATTGCAGAACTCCTTTCCACACATGAAGCCCTCAAAGCGCTCGCAAAGACCGGGGCGGGAGCGATGCCACTTGGCAAGAGGGGACATGACTTGTGGGTGACCAACTAAAGACATCCCAATTGGTAAGATGATTGCGACGGCAAAAGAGCAAAGACGTACCAATGAAAGCAGGGGAGATGCAGAGGGGTTCGATGTACTCTCCGACGAGCTACGAAAAGGATTAGGCTCTCTGAAAACTTCAAAGTGCTTTGCAGTCTGCGTACCTTGTCGAGGAGGCGGGCGTTGGTGCGAGGTTCACTGCAATCAACGTTATGCTAGCGAAGGTTCAGTTAGTGTGACTCAGCCGCAACAAATCAATGGATTACCTTGACGCAGAGCTCCCTCAACCACTTGTTGGTCTCGTCGGTGTGAAGGGTATCACCAGGTGGGAAAGTGACGCCCAGCTTCTCCTCGAGCGTTCCAATCATGTCGTAGCGCTTCCATGGCCTCTGGAAGTCAAGCTCCAGCTGCCTGGCGCCTTCCTGGCCCTTGTTGCCTTCAGGATGGTAAATGATCTTGGTCGACCCACCCGTCAGGGTCTTGACCATACCCTCAACCATGGCCTCAGTAATCTCCATGAGGTCCTCCATATCAGCATAGGCCATATAGAACTCGCAGATGGTGAATTCGGGGTTGTGTGTGAGATCGATGCCCTCGTTCCTGAATACACGACCGATCTCATAGACGCGATCGAGTCCACCAACAACCAGCTGCTTGAGGTAGAGCTCGGGCGCGATACGGAGGTACAGATCGAGGTTAAGATCGTTGTGATGTGTAATGAACGGCTTAGCGGTTGCTCCTCCAGCAAGCAGAGACGTCATGGGAGTCTCGACCTCCATGAAGCCAAGGTTGTCGAGGAATCGACGGACGTAGTTGACGATCTTACTCCGGGTGATAAACAGCTTGCGGGTGTTTTCGTTGAGGATGAGGTCAAGATAACGCTTGCGGTATCGCGTCTCCTGGTCCTTAAGACCGAAGTGAGATGAAGGAAGTTGATGCAGATTCGGGGAGAGGAGCTGAATGGAGGATGGGGAGATGCTCAATTCACCCTTCTTGGTGCGCGAGGGAGTGCCGGTCACGCCGACAATATCTCCCCGACGGAAGATGTCATGTGTCGCTACGAATGCCTCCGGGTCCGCTGCGTCTCTGTAACAAAGTCAGGCTTGACGACTCGTATAGATGACGCGATGAATACACACTGTTGCGTCGCCATAATTTGGACCTTGAATCCCTCACCATGGAGGTCATAGAACTTCAGCTTGGCACCGCTGACACGGATGTTATGGATTCTGCCAGCAAGGCTCTCTGTCACGTTTTCAAGCTTGGTGCCCGGGAGAATCTTGCCCTCAGCGCCATAAGTCGCGACGTACGACTGGAGAGAACGCGAAACGTGGAACTTGTGAGGGTATGGGTTTGGTGATTGAGTTTGCTTGAGGTTGAGAATTTGGCGCGAACGCAACTCATAATATTGCTATTATGCACACGATCAAAACGTTGAACGGCGCCTGGAGCTCATTGGAACGTACGTTAGGGTTGAGCTCCTCCTCATTGGTTCCGGTAGCCTTGGCTTCATCCTTGGGCTTTGCCTGAGGTGCAGGGCCCTTGGCAGCCTTGCTGGCCTCCTTTGCTCTTTGCTTTTCGCGTCGTTTGAGCTCCCTAAGAATCTCATCGATGGCCGTCCAACATAGGATGTTCTGGAAAACTTACTGCTTAGAAATGAGCTCCCCGGTGACGGGATCCTTATGAGTGCCAGTAGATTCTGTGGCCATCGTTCTGCGGAAATCTATAGTGGGGTTTCTTGCAGTAAACGTAGATCGGATGGGTCTTGGGGTGAGCAAGGGACGGATAAACCTGAGCATTCACTTTTTCAAAGATTTTAGATGATCGAGTCAGATCACACCCATCAGTCAGTCCCGTGGCCTTTGTTTGCCATCGCCCTCTAATCGAGACACTTCTGATTTGCGTGATGAGGTGGATAACGACTGCTCAAGAACTCCTTTAACGAAGAGAAAATTCCATTGACTGGGCGATGAATTTGAAGAGGAACCCGACCCAGGCTTGAAAGTTAGCTGGTGTGGCGCAGTCAAGTCAGGGTCGGGTCGACTCAATCGACCCCCCAGAATATTGACAGAAGGATCGTAAGATGAGCATAACAACCCTACATAAATGTTACGAAACGCCTCCGCATGAAGGAAGTTCTTTTTCAAAATCAACCATTCGAAGTGTGTGATATCGCACGAATATCATTGGTCGCTTCACGAACGTACCCACATTCTATGTATATCAGCTGACCACGAAGGTTAAAAGATCGCAAGTCAGTCCAGACTCCACAGTCAATACGCAAGCCTCACACGACCCGGCATTGCATACCGGGGAACCAATGCTTGTTTTTTCTTCTTCCATTTCCTACATTCAACGACTGAATACAACACAGAGATACGACATCAGACAATGGTGAGCGGGTGTGGCTCAAAACCAGAGATGTACACAAAGATGGAGGATGGGGGATGAGGGGACGGGTGACTCGGATAGGTTGATGTTCGGGTTGAGGAGAAAAGTGATAGCTATAACCACAGACCACAAGGGATACCGAGAAGAAGGGGAAGAAAGAAGCCTGATCAGAGTTTAGGTTAGATACAGGATGTGACAAGATGGGGGACGAGGTCATTTACAAATTAAGCGCCCTTGGGAGCCTCCTTGTAGGAGATAGCCTGGAAAGTAGAAGTTAGAAGATGATTGAGAAAGGCCCATAAGCCAACTCACCTGCTCTTCACTCATGGCGCTGATGATGGTGACGAGGAGGTCCTTGCCTTCATTGAAGCCTCCTTGGATTTCTTTGCCAAGGTCGCCCTCGGGGACTTTGACATCATCCTTCGGGGCACCTTCCTGGTTCATGAGGTTGAGGAAACCGTCATCGATGTTAACCTGTCCATGATCCATCAGAGATAACAATCCGATAAAAGATCAAGCTTGACGCACAAGTTGGTATTCGTTGCGGGTGACATTGGGGACATCCATGTTGTGGGTGGAAGGGGAGATATCTTCCTGTTGCGATGGTCAGAAGAGTTGCAATTATCGGGCCATAGTGGGACTTGCCATCTTTTTTCCGGTGAAAATCTGATGAAGTATGAGTGAGTTTAAGAGATCGGGGTGATCAAGCTAGGAATACGCACGTCGATGGCGACGAGATGGACCTTGGCGTGACCGTGCTTACCGGTCTTGGAGGTAGACATGTCAACGATCTTGCAAGGGCGGCCTGAGGAACGGGTTAGAGTCGGAAACTAGGGTGCTTGAGTGTAACGCACCCTTGATAACGACGTGTCCGTTTTTGCGGAGGGCAGAGCATTGCATGGGGAAGGTCAGCGATGCTCCCGCGGACGCCTATCATATAGATGTTACTGATGAGATGAATTCAAACTCGATTTATGAATATAAAAACGTACAGACTCAATGGTCTGGTTGTGTTCATCGTCAGACATTTTTGAGTAGGATAAGATGAAAAAGAGTGAAGATCTAAGACAAGCAGGGTAGATGAGAGCTCAAAGTTCAAAAATTTCGAATCCCAATAATTAGAACTCCGAAATATTAGATAAGCACGGTCCGTCGCGATGTCGGCGTCGCTGTGCACAAGGGCAGTGTTCGCAGTAACGCCCAACATGCATCCCTTTGGAGGAACACAGATATGCCCAAGATGCTCAAAAGCTGTCTATGCTGCAGAACAGGCAAGTTGTGGCTCCTATGTGCCTGATGCTCACAAACTAAATGACCTCATCAGGTAATGGGCCCTGGCAGGAAGGTATGTGATCCGAGTAACCTCGAGGCCAAGCAGAATCTCACCCATTTGTTCTAGTTATACCACAAGGTGCGCAAACAATCATTCAAAACTCAAATCGAAGCCTAATAAATCAAATACAGCCATGCCTGGCGTGCACGATCTGCAACAAACGCTTGGATTCATATACCCTACTCGAGCACGACGAAAAGGCACGTTAGTCAATCATTCCAACATTCGATGTCACTGATATCGAGGCAGCCTTACTGGTAATTGAATGGCCTCAATCAACTAATCAATACTCATACTTTCCAACAGTAAATCATGTCACGTCAAGAACTTTGGTACAAGAGATCTCAGACAGGCCAACCTCCCTCATCATGAAATAACCCCTGAAACCGACGGTCCTCGATCCACCTCACCTCTCCGCACAACATTAATTACCACACCCCCGCGACTGGCTTCACCCTTGCGCAACTACGGCTCAAACGGAAACTCCTTTGACCCTCCTAGTATTGCGCCACGCCGAACGGCCCTATCAACCAGCCCGATCGCCTCTTCCTTCCCACCTGATACCTCCGAAAGCGAAGATACCCCAGAGCCAACAGAACCCCAAGACTCAGAAACCAACGATGACGTACTCAACACTCCCCCACGCCACTCGACTCCCGCTTTAGTATCCACACCCTCAAACACTGGGAGACCTGGGCTAGGGGGTATACCGCGCACCGTACCGCTTACACCGACACGTAGCGGCACGTATGGGGCGTACTCCAGCTCCGCACGCGCGCGTCCCTTTGTCAGCAACAGTGTCGGCGGTACACCTTCGCAGGCGTCTACCGATGATATCTTTAACGCGACGCCCATCCTCCAAACCACCACTGGAACCCGCTACGGTGCGGCGCTCACTAGTAATTTGACCGGTGTCGCCGGATCGCCGAAGCGTTGGGGTGCAAGCACCAATCCGACATGCCCGCGGTGTGGGAAGAGCGTCTATTTCGCAGAACAGGTATGTATTCCCATCTCACCTTACTTTCCATGATCGATATCTGAGCCGGCTTTCTCAGGTAAAAGCGGTTGGCAAGACGTTTCATAAGAACTGTTTGCGCTGCACTGAGTGCAACACCTCGCTCGACTCAAGTCGGCTGCGCGACCATGACGGTGAACCGCTGTGTGTGCGCTGCTACGGCAAGGCGAGCTAGTGCCTTACCTTCTATTTTTAGTGTTCAGGATACTGACTGTCCCCGTGCTAGCTTCATGGCCCGCAAGGCGGTGGCTATGCCTTGTTAGGCAAGGCCGGCGGTTGAACTGTACATTGTGACCCACAACTATCGTTATCACTGACATCCACATGTGTCTTACCCTTTACCTCGTTCATACCCTTTAAGAATTACTATACAACTACAGATTATTATCACGATTCATGAACGAATGGTCTTGTGTATCTACCATATAATTTTTTGACAATATATATGGTTATGCTATAATCACTAACAGATCATCCGCAACGCGCCATTCAGAAGTGGCGCCCTCTACGTCAAAGGGGCGCTGGCGCTTCAGGGTCAGTGTATTGTTTGGTTCCGTCTCGTTAGGCTCGTGTAGGCTCGCGGAGATGCGGGAAGCCGCTGTGGCCACTATCTCTGCGTCGGACAAGGCCAAATTGACATCAAGGACTGGTCGGTCGGGGATATTAACAATGAAGCGGCGAGCTTCTACGTCGAGCGTGGCGTGTTGTATCAGAGCGCGAGGCTAGAAGGAGGTAGATGCGTGAGTGGTGCGTCATGCAGACACGACGACGGAAGATGTCTGAGTTAAAAGATGGCGATACGACGCACGAGATGGGATACTTGAATCTTTATTTCGATCTTGGCCCCTTCTTTAGCCCAAGACCATGTGGGACGTGACTGTTGTGCCCTTGAGTCTGGTTTACTTGTGGGTGGCGACGAAGCGGCCTTGAGAATCCCTTTAGGCTTGCTATCGGATGAGGCAACTGGGGTCACTTCTTGGATAAGCGGTTTGGTGGTGGCTAGCCCCGGTGGTGTAGTACGACTGGCGCCCTCGGTTACGAGGAAAGATGGAATGTAGACTGTGCGTGGGGATAGCTTTCCCTTGGATGCAATGTTAGGCGTTCCGATCTGACGCGACAGTGCGAGAGAAGTTTGGGCTTCGATGCGCTGAAGAGCAAGTTCTGAAGTCGGGGTTCATTACCCACCAGCCGTGAGCAGAGAACGCACCTACCTACTACGAAGAGCTTGAACTCTGGATCGGTGAGGGTACGCGACTTGACTGACGTGTTGTAGATGCAGTCAAACACGAGGGAAGGCTTTCCAGCTGAATTGGGGCGACAATAATCAATGATTCGAACGGAGGGAGAAAATAAATGGAATAAGAATCAAGTGGCGAGTTGACAGGATCAGCACAGTCGTAGTGATCGGAATACAACGAGCTGGGGTAGTTTTCATTCGGAGTCAATCTAAAACATACCTTTATCTTTATCTTGTCGTCCATTTGAGACGATTACAGGGACATACCAGCCTTCTGGGTTGCTGTCATCCACATCTTGGCCTTGCATCGCGCGATGAATGGCTTCTTCACTTCCTGGAGGTGGAGGAGGTACATTAGAGTCCCAGGCTATGTTTGCGAAGACTTTGTAACCGATGGGGATTGGAACAGGAGCTGTAGGTTCTAATATAGCGCCATTACTATTCGGTGGTGGTGTGAATATCGCTGGCTGTGTAGTGTTGGACTTGACACAAAAACCAGCAACTGGTTTGAGAGTAATGGGTGTTTTGGACATAACTAAAGGTCACGTGAATTGCCGAACAGTTTAGAAACGTGTCGAGTTGAGTCAGTCGAGTCGATCGTAAGGTTTTGATTAAAATTTGGACGAGTAGACATCTTTCAAACTTTCGTCCATCTACGCTGGTTAACTCACAGCTCGGCGATACGTCAAATCCCCAAACAGCCGCAAAACAAGCAAACTTGGGTAACCGATTTACTTGCCCTGATCTCTGATCTCCAACTTGACTCGACAAACGTGTTTGAAGCTTCAAAAAAAATGGCTTCTAATCAGTCAACAACTATAAAAGCGGTCCCAACCAACTTTAGATTTCGTAACCACCCTTTCCATCCCTCACCAGGCTTTAACTAACCGCCACCTCCCAGCGGTACCTGACGAGGAAGACATGTACAACGTTTCTCCTTTCCCCGACTTTGACGACGCCGAGAAGGTCCAGCAGTACATCCAGGACCGACGTGTCATCGGCGTAAGTAAATTTATTCCTAGTTTTATACCCCACTTACCATCGATTACAGTACGATCCTCTCGTCCAACCAGCCCTACTTCGGCATGAAATTGTCTCCAGCCCCATTTCACACAAGACAATTGCGTCTGCGCGTTACGGCGCAGCCCGAATTCTGGCCGGTCATGACGACCGCGTTCTTGTCGTTGTTGGACCCTGCTCGATCCACTCCCCCGAGCAGGCTATAGAATACGCGAAACTTCTCAAGTCCAAGCTTGACTCTTGGCCCAACCTTCTCATCATTATGCGCGCCTACTTGTACGTTACTTCCTCCACTAAACTCACCGACTCACATTTCTAATTTACCTTTCCATCTCTAGCGAGGTAAAACCAGCGTTGAATGCAGCATCTAATCGGAAAACTGATCATCTCTGCAGAAACCCCGAACAACCGTCGGCTGGAAAGGCCTCATCAACGACCCCGATATTGATGGGTCATTCAAGATCAATAAAGGCCTACGCATTGCCCGTCAGCTGCTCTGCGATCTCACGGAACTGGGCATCCCTGTCGGTTCAGAACTTCTGGATACCATCTCACCGCAATACATTGCTGATCGTGAGCACAAGCTTCACATTTTTACACATGCGAGTTCTGACATTCCATTCAATCAAACAGTCATGTCCTGGGGTGCCATCGGCGCACGAACAACCGAGTCTCAACTGCACCGCGAGCTCGCATCTGGAATCTCCTTCCCCATCGGTTTCAAGAATGGCACGGACGGCAGGCAAGTCCTCAGATCACCAAATGTCGATTAAACTTGGCGTCTGACGTCTAATTAAAGCGTGTCTGTCGCGATTGATGCAATGGGTTCCGCATCAAATCCCCACGCGTTCATGGGCGTAACAGAACAAGGTCTTGCGTCAATTGTCAAGACACGCGGTAACAAGGACGTGCACGTCATCCTTCGTGGCGGCACCAAGGGGCCCAACTATGCCAGCGAGTTCGTCAAGGACGCAGCCAAGACCATCCTAAAGAAACGCGAATGGGCTAGTATCATGGTCGACTGCAGCCGTAAGTGTTTCATTCAATCATTTCATTCCGACAAGCAGCTGTGGTACTCATCAACCTTGTACCAGACGGGAACTCACAGAAGAATCATAACAATCAACCTCGGGTCGTTGACGACATCTGCGCCCAGCTCGGCGCCGGCGAGAAGAACATCACTGGTGTTATGATTGAATCGCACATCAATGAAGGCCGACAGGATGTGCCTGCAGAGGGACCTGCCGGCTTGAAGTACGGCGTCAGCATCACCGACGCGTGTGTCGACTGGGAGCGAACCGTGACAATGCTTGACAAGCTGAACACGGTATGCATCGCTCTGACAAGCATCACACTTCAAACTGACTTTGAACCAGGCCGTCTCTGAACGCCGCGAGGCACTTCTGGAAGAGAGTTTCAGCCGCCCTGCTGCCTTCGAACGTGTCCAAGCCCGAGAGGTTTCTGCATGAACTTTGACCGAATGTATGCTCCATGTATGATGCACCCAGTATCTAAAGTATGTACGCTATGAATTGTAGTAGTAGATTGTAATCAATGGTGGATGGACGCAGGAATAATCATCTTTCACACTTTAGACCCGGTCGGTCTTCGCTTTCGAGAAGTATTGCATTGATTGAATAGATAGATGTACATCCCAAATGAGAATTGAGTTAACGATACACACACATGGATACAAAACTTGGCGCGTCAGAATCTTTCGAATACCCTCTACTAAACATCCAGCCAGTCAAACGCCAATCTTCCAGACATTTATGATCTCGTCCAAGGACCTGACACTCCACCCCGATCCCAACGCAGTGGTCATTTTTGTACCAGCACCATGCAATACTTCCTTGATACCCAAATCCAGTGCAGCGGAGTCATTGGTGCCCTCAGGAGGCGCCATTCCCAAACACTGCGCATGTGCATCCCGTGCGAGCCCTTTCAGAATACCGAGCAAGGTAGACACAGGTACTCCGTTCCGGAGTAGATACCATGCAAGGCTATGTGATACACCTGCCTCAGGTTCGGTGATTGATTCACCCCGCGCATATTTTCCAAGCACCTCAACGAATTGCGGCGACGTGCGAACTGAATCGAGCTGCTGGTCTAGCGCATGGAGCGCCCCAGCGACAGTGCTATCTCGAACGAGGGGCGTTCGGGGGTTGTTTTCGGCTCGGCCACTAAAGCGCCGGTCATATATTTTGCTGTAAAAGTCGGCAGCGAATCTAAGGTCCTGTAGGCGTAGATGGAAATAGCGGGACTTCGGGGACATGGTTCGATAAAGGAATAGCATGAGATGGGTCTGAAGGGTTTGCGGCTTGTCCTGAAGGATACTGTCGAGCAACGATGCATGGCAATAAGCTTGGAACATTCGCTCCTCCTCTATCTCGGTTTCCCGAGAGAAGTGGTCCGCGAAAGCCAAGAATTGAACGTCGTTAGAGAATGAGGTGATAAACTCCCCAAGATCTCCTGCAGGGTGCATCTTCGTATCCGTTGACTGAGGGAAGTCGAGTGTTGCAGCATCTCCCGCAGATGATCCAGAGCGAACGAAAAGACTTCGGCTGCCCCTTGGATCTTCTGTATAGCTCAAGAAAGCCGTTCTTCGTTTCACGAAGAGTGTTTGGCTGCGAAGCAGGCTCTGTCGATGTCGTGGAAGATGTTCGGTATCCAGATAGAACGGCCAGTAACGAGGAGTATCAACCCTGATCGACAACAGTTTGTCAAGGTCAGGTATCAGTGTTGGAGAAATCAGCTGAGTTGTTCCAGTCTCTTTGCCTTCCTTCATTGTGATTTTCACTGGAAGATACACCACCTCGGTGCTATCAACATCGCGGGCAATAAGGCACCTGGGCTCCACGGCCAGCACCCAGAAATGGCGAAGGGCTTGCAAATAACTTTTGTTGTCCGAAGATACGTGATGGGCTCGAGGGAAAAAAGCCGCAATCATACACGCGATGGCGGCGTCTGAAGTTCCCAAAGTAAAACGTCCACCGCCTAGGAAGAGGAGGCCTATTGACATGTGCGTCGCCACGTGAACCCCGTATTTCGACTGCTGGTTGTACATTGCCTGCTGGTACATCCCATAAGCATAACGAAGGCGCCGGAAGCACGTAATTTCTCCGGTCCCGGCCATGACCATACTCAGTGAGATGGAAATCAAATTCAGTCCGTCCCGATATGCTGAGCGCTTGATTTTGTGATCAAATTGTGGGCCTGTCCGTCGAAGTTAGACCACATATTCTAGAAGAAGAAAAAGCATAGGAAACAGGCACGAACCTGAAGAATATACCAATCGAGTGAATATGTCGAAGTACCTGATAATCATCATGTACGCTGCTTCCCGGGCTGTTCCCGCGTATTTGAGTCCAACCACAAAACAGCATCCAGCCAAGATATTATAATAGGCGAGCTCCATGGCATCATCAACAGATTTTCCTTTCCCATGGGCATCGAGAGCTTCCCGAATCGCTACGGGTAACTGAGCAACGAGCCACTCGGCACTTGGTTCAATAGCGTCCCACATGATCAGAGATCGTGCAATAGTACGAATCAAAACAAAACTGGGTTGAATGCGATTGAGAGCAAGAACTGTATCTGGAATCGTTAAAATATCGGCGATATCCTGACGCTCGGTTTTCAGATACATCAAGCCAAGAGCGATGGTCGCAGAGGGTGAAGTAAGGTTTATGTCGAAGGGAGGTTGCGTGCTCCTTTGCGAAAGCATGCCGACATCCCCATGTGTCAAGGAAGTCAATCGGGAGATTAAAGTCATATCTGCAGGCACAGAAGAGCCTTTTCCAAGCATAATCATGCCAAAGGCAAGAGCAGCTGCGAACGTGTATGCCTCCCGATGTTCATTGCTGAGGTCTGGCTGCACAAGGTCCTTCCTACTGATTTGATTGAGACACACCTCCGCCATACGGCGATTTTTAGTGCCAAGATAGAGTAGTCCGACGCCAGCAAGCCCAGCCGCCTGGGTCATCAGTGAGACATTGAGGTCGACTGTGGGCATGGGTAGAAGGGCGGGAGTATGAACCGCCAGGAGCTTCGTTACATGGGTATTGCTACTCCCGACGTTTGCAGCAGAAAGGCCTAAGAGAACTCCAATCGATGTGAGGTCATGCTTCGGTGTCAGGTACCCAAACGTATGCCATGTTAGCATTTCCTTGAGATGCCCGGTGAGCCCGAGGCCGAATAGAAAACCGGCATGCTCTGGTGTCAACTCCGAAGGCTTGTTGAACGCGATCCACGAACTCTCTACACCAGTAGAGAACGGCGAAATGCGCAGACCTGCGGCTACACCATTGTGGAAATCGCCCCAACTGAGAGACTCTGGGAGGGGTGTTTTTCCTGGTTCAGGAGTGACGGTCACGTTCGCGGGCTGCACTCGTATGCTGAACTCCACTCTGGGGATAGTGTACGCTTCCCGAGTGACGGTTGGAACCGAGCCAAACGTGAACATTGCACGCCCAAAAGGTAATGCAAGAGTACGCTCTGCAATACGAATGACGAGGTTCTGATATTCCTTGGCCTGATCGTGTTCGCTAAAACAAGAGTCAGTACTCGATCGCTCTGAATAAGTAAATGGAAGACTCGACTTCAGCTCAGGGCGCTCCACCGTCTTGACATTAGGAACTTTTGAGGAACACAGCATGCGTGCGACTTCTTCCAACCGACGGTCTTGACCGAAGCGAATGTCCGTAAAGTCCGCCAAGTCAAGCTCAACGCCTGTCACCGCGTCGACTTCTCCACCACCGGCAGCTCGCGCTCGGTCGACTATTTCGCCAATTGTTTGACGGGGGCGGGTCGGATTCTGCGAGGGTCATTTTGAGTCTCAAACAAGTAGCGAATCTAAGAACGTACAATGAATTCTTTGACGGGTTGGTATCCGTCGCTGAACAGTAAGTCCGGAGCATCGTCTGCAGAGGCAGCAAGATCGTTTCTTCCAATGGCACGATAAGCCGCCAGTGGCCAATCCCCGGGTGGTGCTAGCTGACATGTTCTGGCCGCTTCTCTCAGAGGCGCCGCAATGCCAATAGGCAAACAAGACAAAAATTCGGGTCCGAGTTTAGCATTAACCATAAGGAACATCGCATTCTCGGCTCTTTTCTGTGTTTGTGACACAGTCTTGTCCGCAAGGCACTTATAAATATCAGTAAGATGCTGCAGTGCCAAAAGTGGGTCAAGTTGGCCATATGTGAAAGCAGGTGCGATGCAGAACCGGACCGCTATTTCCTGCGAGTCCCAAGGAACCTGCCAGTCCGGGTTGGATATCCGCCCATAGAGAATGGCTGATATATCTGGCGGCCAAACAGGCAGCCGGTCGTCGACATATGCCGTGACTGGAGAGTTTCTTCAGCAGAAATAGATAATTCAATATGTGATAGTAGAAAATCTACCTGTTGCCGTGGGCGACGGCCAAGTTGGTACCGCATCGGGGCAGAGCCGCTTCCAATAATCTGCCCATTCAGGACGAACGGCCTTAGCAATCCCACAAATGAGGGGAACCAGCCTGATCAACGACTGGTACTGATCGACCATGAGCCGCAAATTTTCTCCAAGGGTATGCAGTGCACAGAGGGCTGGGCCCATCAAAAAATGAGGCTCCGTCTGCTCTGCTGATGGAACAGCAGGGTCTCGAGGGAGTGGATTTGGAGGCATTTCGAGTCCTACTAGCGCAAGGTCATCGGTGAATCGGTCATGGGACGGCGAAAGTCCAAGCAGGGACCATGGTTTGTTGTCGACAGGCCATGAACCACGTGGGAGGAGGAAACAAGATAACACAGTGTCTGAGAAGTGGACGAAGTCGGCATTGTTGGCTGTAGGTCGGCCATTTGCCGACCATCTCTGCAGAAACGTCATATGCAGTGCAAACATATAGTCAGATGTAAGAGCCAAGGAAAGGATCTGCAAGCATTGAGTGACGAGGGGATCATGAGGAACGAGGTCAATGGTGACACGTTCTTTCCAGCCGTCGAAGAATGTTACAGTGGCAGTGGAAAAGTAGCCAGCATCGATACCAACAATTGGGCCATGATCCACCGGCAAACTCGTATCGACCTGCATGTTGCTATCATCGACGGCAGGTATTGGCATGGGTGAGGAGATTTGGATGGGCACTTCCTGGATACCATGGGTAAGCAGTGCCAGTTGATGATCTGGTTTGACAACAAGGAGGTCCCAAACATTGTCCCGGGTGGCGCGAAGAGAGGTGACTGAGACGGCGGGAATATGAGTAAGTGGGACTGCTTTTAACGTTGTTTCGAGCCCGGGGGACAGCGAAAACAAGAACGCGCATTGCGAGTGCGGTAGACACACTGACATGAGGGATCGCGACGAGACACCGTCATAACGGTCATCGAAGAGTGCGACAGAAATAAATCTCCATGCCTTTGCACTAGAATTTGTCAATTCAGCGGCTTCAATAGAAACGTTGGAAAGACTCACTCGCCAGCAGTCAGTTCTTGAGTATATATTCGTTCCATCCAATACGCTGCCTTCATCCTACCATGTTCGATAGGAAGAAGATCCGCGTTGCCGTCAAATCTTCCCCCTAGAACCATCCTATCCATTGTGACACTCAAGTCATTCCTGGTCAAGGAGTTTCGTCGACCTTTAACAGGTCCTGGCCGCTGGGACGTTTCGCCGGTCACAAGAGACGCCAACGTCGTCGTCGTCGATAGGGCAGGCGGCATCCCTGGAAGAGCTGAGAGAGGTGGGAGTTCGGGAAATCCCCCAAACTGTGGTGTAGGAGAGGGTTCCCTCGGACGTAGCGTAGGAGAAAACGGATGCCGCATATCGCCAAACATTGCAGATGACCTGCGCCTCTCTAAGCCTGCCATCGATTGTCGTTTCTTCGCCTGTGCCTCCGCACGAGCATGGCCCAAAGGCAACGGAGTGTCTTTGGGTTTGATGTACGCATAGCGCCACACAGAGAGCTCGTTCTTCTCGACGTCAACCGTCACAAGTACGTCGTCCTTCGACGCAGGACCACGATGGGAGGCCCAGACAACCATTTCTGTAGGAGCGACGGGTTTGAGTGGTTTAGTGGAGTTCTCATCCTCGTCCTTGAGTGATGGTGTGCCCTCGCCGCGAAAGCCTCCTACAATACCCGCGGTTAACCCAACAGCTCCAGCTTCAGAGAACGGACTGGTTATAGAGAATATAGTAGGAAGGACAGCGTCGCCTGTGAGTTCAGCCTCCTCGAATTCGCTAGGTTCCAGCACACGCTGGATCATCACTCCATGTGGGGACAGCGGCCATGCTTTGCGGACGATGAATGGGAGAGCGAACGTGTATTCGAGCCCATCCATGGTAAAGATCCTTGCAATACTGCGTAGGAAGACGAACACCGCGGAAACGCGTGTCTGTTTCCCCAAATCCGGCACCGAGTTCTGCTGAACCTGCGCGAATGGTCCAAAGGTGGGTCGTTCATCGGGGTCAGGGCGACGTGGAGGAGGTTCCGAGGAAGATGTATAGTGTCCTGTGGTATGAGATGTGGCAGGATTTGCGGGTATGTTCTGCTCTAACCAGCCAATGCACGCCCACTGAATCGCCTGCCCTTCTTCCTCAAAATTCCACTTTTTCCTCATGACACCTCCTTGGCTCAGCACGACCGTATGCGCATTCCATATCAGCTCATCCACAGTCTGAAGTTCTGTGTCGTCCAGAAATGAGGCCGATTGGATGCTCGATATTGATTCTGTGTCCGAACCCCGAAGTGCGGTGCGAATTGCTTTCAAGAGGTCTGATTCATGGGGTGGTGGTTTTATACGTGTCGTACGAACAAGGTATTCATGAGCCGAGGACGTCGCTGGCCCCTGCAGCGAGAAAGAGATTGGTAGGGTCGCCATGGCTAGCGGCACATTGGGTTGAAAAGGGCCAAAGCTCAAATGTGGTTCAATCACGCGTCGACGCGCCCATTTTGGAACCAAACAAATTTGCAACAACGTGCTTTGCATGTCACTTTGCAGGCAACCTATTTTCAAAAACGGAAGTTCCTCCTCACAACTGTTTCAAGCTCAACGACCATGCAGACATATGAGAGAAAGAAATAAAGAGATTTCAATCGAGGACATGCATATGACAAGGACAATACTTGTGTGATTCCAAGATTGTAATACATACAGTCGAACACAATGAGCCGTTTTGAATATACTCGAAATAACCACTACAAGGAGGTGTATCCGCTATGGTACAATGATGCCGACTACCAACACGCGTGTAAGTAAGTAAGTAATTTGCTAGAGATTATCGGTCACATTTATAAAGTAGAAAGTTCCAAAAAAAAAAAGCGGGTTAAGAACCGTCCCGGTCCACTGGTGAATATAATCTCTTCCTGCTGATATCCACTCCCGAGCCATCCATACATGCAAAGCGATCACGGCGTGCTCTCCTAGAAAAGTAAACACGCCCGCAGGAATCTCATTACCCCCTTCCGTAAAGTAAAATGGCACACGTTTCTAACTTCAGGAACACATAAGCACAACGCGTCACACGAAGAAGAAAAGGGCACACACGAATTACGAAGTGATGACCTGCAGGCGTAAACCCTCCCTGCTATTCCTCTTGCCGCTCCCGATCAAGTCTTGTCGGTTGGGGAGTGCAAAAGCTGAGAGCGACTTGCTCTCCTCGCCATCGAGGCGCCAAATATTCCCGATGGGCGAGTCGACGAGCGCGTCGTCACTGCTGTGGGTACGGGGGAACGACGTCTTGGTGGGAAGCATGTCATCGTACTCCTCGAATGACAGATCGGCAGAAGACGTTGACGTCGGCGAAAGAGCGGGCGACTGGACCATGTCCTGCAGGAACGATGGGAGCAGAGGCGCCGGGGCATGGACAGGCAGGGAGCGGAAGTCTGGGCCAGTGGAATACAGGGGTGATGACTGGCGCTGCCGGGTGCCCGAAGTCTGATAGATGGGGCTCGCCTCACGGTTGCTGTACTGGGCACCGAGATCGTAATGAGAGTGGGAACGGTGGACTGGGGCATGGGACTGGAGTTGCGTCTGGGGTGGCGATACATCGATGAACGCACGTCTGTGCTGAGGCGGCGTTAATGAATGGGATCGAGGCACCTGGAGGGATGCCTGAGGCACAGCCGCGTGCGCTTGAGTCTGTGCCAGAACCGACGTCAACAGTGCGATGCGCTCAGCCTGAACAGCGGCGGAGATCGAATCGCCATTTCCTTCGGCGTCTGTGAGAGTAGGGATATAAGTTGACGCGCACGCAAACCATCGAAGGAGGGAGGACACATACAAGGCAAACACGTCTGACAGACCTTCCTTCGCCTCCAGTTCAAGTAGTTACACTTTAAGCAAACCCAATCACCAGGTTGCTGATGGTGGTAAAACGCCACTGTCAGCGCACACCTTAGACACAAGTCCAGAATTAAACATACATGAGAAATCGGTCCTCGGTTGCCCGTGTTAAGAATGGGAGGTTGCTGAGAATACTGTACGTAAATATCAATCAGCGATCTGAAACAACTGTACCCACCGGAACACCCACAAGGCCGCTGGGGCGAATCTGTCCTTGTTCTGGGAATGACTCATTGTCCGGCCAGTACATGATGCACGGGGATAGAGGATCGCTGGAAATGTTCTGAACTTTGCCGCCCACGGCGAAGGCCCGGCCAGAAGGTGTCAGCAGAGGATGCGCGGACTTGACCGGAGGTGCGGGCGCGGGCGAGTGGAATGCCGGCTGGTGAAGCTGCTGGGGCTGGACCGGGTGCTGTGAGTGCAGAGGCTTGTGTGGGTGGTTGTACGAAGTGTAGAGCGGCTGTTGCTGAGAAACCGGAGGCTGGGTCGGAGGATTTGGTAGAGAACTGGTATGGAGTGGGTACGACGCGAATCGAGGAGATGAGAGGTTCCGGGTGGTTGGGTGCGGGGGTTGTTGCTGTTGCTGCTGCTGCGCTGGCGCCCCGGGCGCTGTTCCTCCGTTCGAGCGTGGACAACCGCATCCGATGCAAGCCAGGTTGCGCCTGTGAAGAATCATACAAGGAAACGAGGCGGTCAGCATGGTCGTCGTCGTCGTGAATGAGACAAGGTGGGCGACGAGACTTATGGCGGGATGACTGAGCCACTTACCCAAAGTTATGTGCGGCACATTTCGGCGAGCTGCATCTGTTGGAGAGAAATTGAATTGAGCACTCAATACACGAGCCGAACGATCGAAGAAAATGAGACAATTGGATAAAAATAGAAGATCGTTCATCGCGTCTCGTCTCAGATCTGGGAAACAGGTATCGGGAGCAAGAATGGCACTCACATCCAATCGCCAAGTCTAAAACTGGTCCTTGGGTTCGGTGGGTTGCTGGAAAGCGTGTAATCGCCGTTATCCATGGTGCAAGAGAGATCGAAAGCTTGTCGGGGTTTATGCAAGTCAGAATGAGACGAAGACACGCGTAGCTGGTGTAAAGCAGGCGCTAAAAGACGTGCTGGCGGGGGCTGGTTGGGGGTGTGTATTTAGATGGATGATGTAGGGTTATGTTACATAAGGCGGCACTTACGGGGGCGTCCAAGACGAATCTCCGAAGTTTATGGAACGGCTCCAAGTCGTTCTCGATAGCAGTAGTCACAGAAAGAGCAGGACCCGAGAGAGAAAGAGCGCTGGCAGCCTGGAAGAGTGCAATGTTTGTTAGTAATCATGGATGAAAATACATATCAAAAAGTAGTAGATAGAACGACAATATGCCCATCAGTTTGAAGCCGCAGCCGCAGAGTTTGCGATGGATACAAAATGAAGGGCAGTATGGACCAGGGCAACGTGGTCGTGGTTACCGTGGCCAAGCACAGAATTCCGTGAACTGCGTGGGCGCGAAACCCGCGTTCCTGATCAAAGAACGCGACACCCAAACTCCGGTCACACCACGTGATGTAGTCGCGAGACCAAGAAAGTTGAACTGGACTTGACAACTCACCTCTTCGTGCGTCTTGAATACTGCCCAGATACTATCGGGACGACGCCCATCACACTCCTCACGCATGGTCCACAACGATATGGGTACAGGGCGTTGGCCACCCAGCGTCTGACGGCACGAGGGTAAGTATTACGCTCAGCGGCGGTAGGCAAAAAGTATCGTCGACGTACGCTTTGCGGGAGAAACAAGGCGGATAGATATGACTCTGCGAGGCGTGGCAGGTTGTACAACTGATGACAAGAACGCGTCAAGTATCAGCACAACGTACAGCCCTAAAAGATACGCCACATACCCGAACGACACGAGAGCGTGTATGCACGAACGCCTCGAAGGAGAAGCGCGGCGATGAGAAGTGCGAGTCAAGGTCACTGCTGGCCGATGACGTAGGCGACAGGTCGTGCATGAGTGGCTTCGGCGAAAAAGTGTCGATGACCAGTGGGCCGTCGTCGAAGTCCAAGTTGTTCGATGATGGGTATGTGTTGTATGACATGGAAAACGGAGGACCGAGCGAGCAGGTAGCCTTGGGAGAGGCGTTGGGCGAAGTATAAGCAGAGGAAACGTCGGAGGAGAACGCAGGAGGAGAATGGGAGGAGATAGTAAGGTTGTTGAACTGGGACTGAAAGTGGTCAAAAGAGGTGGATTTTGAGGGGAGATCAAGAATATTCATGGTCGGGGGATAATGGTTCTGCTGGTACAGTGGGCGTGCAATGTTCTTATGAAGGATTGGTGAGGAAGCTAGCATGAATGTTCAGTTGGGTGGGTGGATAAATGATGGAGGATCGTCGCTTGCACTTGAATCGAATTCCTGAAGACGTTGGCAAAGAAGAGGAGTATGCTTCTTGACGGTTGGAGAAGGAGGATGGCTCTTGGAGTTACTTCTTCAGTGATAAATAACGACGTAGACGTCGCGGGAGTGGTTAAGGAAGAAATGAAACGAATCGTCGAGGAGACGATAAGTTCCAGCAGTGGAAATAAATAAAAGAGAACTCTCGTAAATGCACTTTCAGTTTTTGAATGACCCATTTCTTCATTGAATTGGACGAGATCGGAACTGAAGTGATCGGGATATACATTAGTAGTAGCGCCCAGTTTGGACCCGAGATACTTTCACAAATCTGCATTTGTCCACTTTGTGCCTGTCGCTATGCCCTCGGTGGATCCTGATCTCCCCCGTCGCCTTATTGCTACTTCCTGAAAAAAAAATCCCGACCTTGTCCTGCTTCCCTCTGAATCTTCTCCTGCACGGAGCCGAGCAGCTGAACAGATCGTTCATTGTCGGGGCCGTGCTGGAAACAATATCACAGACATACACCGGTTTCAGCACTCCCACTTTCAGTATAAAGCCTCTCGGCCTGGCGGCCTCCGTCTCATAGTACTCCCGTCGGGATCGTCATACAAAATGTATTGCAGACGGCGATGACTGTACACTATATCTAGATCGTGATCAAACTCTCATCGCTGTTCCTGTCAACTGCTCCGGATCAGGATGTAATTAGACAGGCCTGTTGACGGGAGACATACCAGACTTGCACCAGACAAAGAAATTCATCCACTCGAATCTCTTTACAAAAGCTCCACCGAACCTCACAAGAAAATTCTTGACCAAACTCAGCGGCCCTCAGCTCAAACCTTCGTTCGGGATATTCGATCGCCGGTCTCAGTGTCACCACTGACCCAGCCCATCCCCAATTTCAGGGTGGAGAAACATACGCCGCCTTCAAATCGCCATCGACCCTTTGAACTCGACGCCAGTTAAGCTTTCGCCTCCTCATCGCTCCCTCTTACTTTGTTGTCAACGTCTTGCTACTCGCGCCGCCACCGTTGCTTGAGATTGGATCAACCGATCACTCAAGGATATTCCGTCCAAGCTTGTCTATTTATAGATCACTCACTCCTCCGCTGCCCAATTCAATTTCAATGTCAAGCACAGACACGCCTTCGACTGGGCCCAGGCCTAGTCCTGACGTCCGCCGCATTGTGCCCCAAAATTAATAAGGGTCAGCAATCACTCTTCGAATGAAAGAAAAAACACCAGTGTTTCTGGAAACCGGAGAGCACTGCCGAACTTAGCCGACAGGGTTTAAGGAAAGAAGAAATTAGACATCTGACGAACACGGTCAGAATAATTACTGAGCACACGACCAAAGGCCCAGTGCCGACCTAACGCAGTCCTTCATTCTGGTAAATTCTGCACTGATGACAACACCCCTGCAACCAACTCTGAAAAGAACAAAACTACTCATGGTCATTTCAAGGATTTCTTTTTCTTGCAAAATGAAACTCCCCAAAAGATTCCGAACGATAACAGCAGCCAATGAGGATGCGTGCAAACATCAGCTAGCGCTTCGCCATGCCATTGCATCACTACGAAAACATATCTCACGCTTGCGAACGGCACCAGATGGCGCGCCACACCACGCCGGCCACGCTCGGCGCCGCTGTGCGGCGGTGCCGGGATGCACGAAGAACGTATAATTTTCCATCGAAGCTGCGGCATACTAATCCCAGTAGACCTCCTGTCAGTTGACCGCATCGTGGTCTGAGTACAAAATGGAATACCTCTCCGTGGCCGACATCCATATCGCAATGAAATGGATGTAGGCTAGACCTACGAATCCCTACCGCTCAAAATTCCCGGCTCCAGTTCTACCACGATTGCCTCTCAGCGCTTCTCGTCTATCAAACCCCCGACCGACGCGCATTCATCAGCACCGTTCCCTGTCTCGGATCGAACTTCGCACCCTTGTACCCGAGGCACGCCTTCATCATCCCCCACCTCAGACACGCCACATCCACCCACCCACCCCCATTTTTACACACTCTTTCATACAGCGTCTGCGTCTGGAACCACCCTGCGCGCTTCACGCCGTCCAGCATGAATATGGCCGAAAACATGCAAGCGGGGGTGGATGTGCCACAGTGCCTTCAGCAATTTCTCGCGGCCGCTGGGCCCTGTGCCGATGTAGTCCAGGTGGTGCCTATGTGGCCCGTGCGTAACAAGGATGTTCACGTCGGGAGGTATGCCAGACCAATCCGCCTCGGCGCGCAAGTACTGGAAAACCCCTGAGCAGTGACGTGGCGCGCGTGGGCTGCCGTACACCACCACAGGCCTATTATGCACGTACAAGGTAACAGAAGAATCTTCAAGGTACGTTGGGGATGGGTGATTCTAAACGAGGTAGTTCCTCTCCCCAAGACCACCCAGGGCTATGTCATGGTTCCAGCGATGAACACCTTGTAGGTGTGCGGCTTATCACACAACTAGGAAAGTGTTGCAGGTAGTTTTTTTCAAGTCCCAAAATTTATCAGGTCTCCAGCATGTACGAGAATGTCGCCAAAGGGAATGGCTGGGAGCGTGGCGTGGCGGTTGTGGGCATCTGGTGGATGCGTACGACGCGAATACTGGAACTACTGCTCGGTTTATCTTTGAAAGCCGAAGCACGATCACGAGCTGTGCAGTATCCATGTTTAGTTATGAACATTGACAGGGATGCTACAAACTGCTCCCAGAGCGTAGGCGGTCGGCAGTCAAATAGCTGGTCGAGACATGACAGTCGCGGTAAAAATTCGAAAGATTATGTAACAGCGTCGTGGCAGGACGGAGGCGACGTGGCCAAAAGATTGAGAAAAGAGTGTTAATATATTACGAAGTTAGAAGTCCTATAGAACATGATGCTGTATCGGTAAACCCGGTCGAGTGATATAATAAACGCATTAACGCATTAAGTATTCAAAATTATCATATTGTCACTGCCATCGCCTTCTTCGCCGCGTTGAGGTTGCCGTACAACGCCTCCCCAAGTGCATCACCCTCCAGCTTCACGACCAGTCCATGCTCAGCCAAATACTTTGCATAGCGCCGCCACGATCCCGCGCCCTTATCGCTCTTGACCTTACGTTTAGGGGCAACATTCTCTCCAAGCGCCTCCCTTTCCTTTTCGCCTGCCGTTCTTCTGCCTGCCTCTAAAGTGGTGAGGTTACCCACAACAAAGAGCCCTCTTCTTGCACGTGTCAAGCCTACATTCAAGCGCCTCCTGTCCGCGAGGAAGCCGATGTATCCACCCTGATTGTTCCGCACTGTCGAAAAGATGATAACCTCTTTCTCTCGACCCTCGAACCCGTCAACAGTCTTGATTTCAACATTTGCGAGCTGCATCGCACGCTGATCGCCCAGTACGTCGCGGAACCTTTGTCGGTATTTCGCATCGCGGTTGAACATTCGTGTCAAAAGTGATATCTGTGCGACATACGGCGCAATGATGCCGATGTCGCGCCCCATGAGCTGCTTTGAGGATGTTAGAAATGAGTATGACGTAGACGAGATAGATGCCTTACAGGATTGTTGAGAAGAAGATCCTCCACTATACTAGCAACAAGGTGCGCCTCATTATGATTGACGCGACTGCGATCTTTCATTGACTCTGCACCCGAATGGTCAACAAAAACAACTGAAGGGCGGTTCTCTGCATTCTCCCCCCGTAAATGTTGAGAGGCTGGAGGAGAAAGGCGAGCATGAGCTTTGCCGAGGGCGTCAACTGTCCCATCCTGAAGGGCATGATCGTAGAATTCCGATGACGGGAAACGTGAGATGGCGGGGTGCATACGGTATTGCGTATCAAGCATGATAGAAGGCACCACTGAGGAAGGTCAGTCATTATTGAAGTGGGGCACAAAATTTAAGTGCCAACGTACCCCCTTCCTCGGTCAGGCGCTCAAAAAGACTAAGGCCAAGCCCGAGTGCTTGTGCTTCAGGACTGGTAATGACAGGTGGCAATTGCTTGTGGTCTCCAATGAGGGCAACATGACGCGACTTGAGAACAGAAATCTTTTAGTCGAAAACTGTATAAAAGGTTTAACGAAGCTTACCCCTTTCATGATTGGGATCAGAGAAGCAGGTTCCGTCGACATTGACGCCTCGTCCAGGAAAACAACAGGAAAGTCAATTACTTTCAATGCCATGCACGCAGATGTAATGCACGTTGTACAGATCTGCGCAGTTCAAATTGAGGGTCAGATGCAAATACTGGAGTCATGATGATAACTGCAACTGACAACATCCGCATCTCCGAGGACATCCCGTAGCATCTCCTGACGCATTCCATACTGCTTTGATTTGAGGGCACCTAGATTCGCTCCCATGACCAGAAGCGCCCGTTTCATGTTCTCTGCCTTCTGCTGTGCTCGTTGGCTGGTTTGCTGCTGCGTCTCTACGAGCCGATCTTTCAAATCCTCGATTTTTCGGACAAGGCCCTCGATTTCTTTGATGATGAATTGGAGCGTGGGAGCGAGGGGGTGCTCAGATAGCTTGAAGTCAAGGGTGTAGTCCGTGATAGATGAGCGGACACCGGCAACAGACCCAACGCGAAGAGGCTTGACGCCAGATTTGACCAAGCCTTCCACTAGATTATCTACGGCGACGTTGGTGTACGTGCACACCAGTAAAGGATGCGGTACCTCGAAGTGGACCTATCTCCAAATTTCAGGAATGGGTTGGTAGACATGTATAAGATATCGGCGTACCTTGAGCAACTTGACCGTGTCTATTATAGTTTTCGTCTTTCCTGTCCCAGGAGGCTGAAATATATAAGTGAGACTCAACTCAGAGAAGCGCAATAAAAACAATAACGTACACCTTGGATAAGACTCATCCTTTGGCCAATCATCATAGCCACCGCCCTTAGCTGCGTCACATTCAGCCCATCGATAACCGGATCGCCCTCAATAACGACAGGATCTCGTTCTGCGTAGCGTCTTGCCCAACTCTGTACTCGCATATCATCCTTGAATGCGCCGAATCGAGTCGCAGTAGCAGCACCCCTCCAAGCATGCTCCAGTTCCTCATGGGGAGGGTACGAAACCTCGTCCGCCGCCTGTAGCCCATGATGCACAATCGTTTCCTCCGAGGGTTCGAATGTCCTCAAAAGCACATCACGCAGGTGCGTTCCGACCAGTATGGGCTGAGGGTTCATATGGCTCGCCGTCTCGTAAACGCGCGGGTCATGATGTAGGCTCTTGACAGCTTCTCGAAGGCGCTCATAGATGATGCTAGATTGGCCAACATCCAGTCGCCACTCGCCAGTGTCTACTTCATGAAGCATTTCAGGAAAAGATATTTTGAGCTGCGAAGAGGTGGAGGACACGACGGAGCCCTTGAGCAAACTGTCGGTCTCAGAAACGGGGTCGATGCGTGATATCAAGACTTGGGTGCCATTCCTATACTATCGGTCAGAGAATTACATTCCAACAAACAAGGCCACGTACTCAAATTTATGGTCTGGGAGAGCCAAACCAGGACCCAGCGCAAATGAAGCGATGGGCCGGCCAAATTGGTTCTCCTGTAGCCAATACGCGGAAAGATTCGTTAGACAATAGCCCTCTTCCTTCAATCTGTCCAAGCTCCACGTTGAGAGTCGCTCTCTAAGGGTAGATTCCGCTTCCTCTTGTTCAGCAGCCAGGAGCTTCAGAAATCTAGTCGATGTCCAATTCATGTGTTTCTCAATCAAAAAAGAAAAAGGTGACTCACCGATTCTCATAATTCGTCGTTGCGCCATAAAAGGGTTCGTTTTGTGTGAGAGCTGCGCCGGTGGGTTGTTTCCGTCGGGTATATTTGTATTTCTTGTTGCGGGATGTGGGGGGTTTGGGTATCCTGGAAGGAGCGCGTAGACGCCAGTCAAAGCGTTCTTTAGCAATTTGTGGGTCAAGGGGGTGTTGCTGAATGCTCGAAGACGATTCGAGATGGTCTTCCTGCAGCCATTCCTCCTCTGCAGCAGTAAGAGTTCCTCCCGACTTCGTTGAAACCGGAGCTGGCGTATGGGCTGGTGGGTAGAAAGCTGCGCTGGTGTACAAAGCCTCGGTTTCGTCTTCTATCGCGTGACGTTGCGAAAATGAACGTTTGGTCTGAGTTGGACAGGCTGACGCGAGAAAGAAACTACGAATCGCTAGATAAGTTGAACGCGTCTGAGACGAAGACAACCGCCTTTGCAGCACTTCACCAGACTTCGTTGCATTTTTCGCAACGAGTCTCGAAGGTATTTGCGAGAAAAAAGCCAGGTTGAGAATTTGGAAAGCTGCTGGCCAGCCTGACCTTTGCGGTCAAAAGATTTTGCCGAAACCATTGCCAATGATGCGAAAATTCTGGGCACATGACACACGCGACAAGCGTCAAATAAACCCACAGGGCGCCGATGCGGTCGCAAAGCCCGCTACTTACTTATTTTCCCCATTTCTACAACAAACCGTATAATTAGTTGAAAAAAAGGCTCGTTCATACACAGAAATTTACGATGACCAACTTCAAAGTTGGGGTGCTGCAATGAAACGGTCCAGATACAAGAGCTCAAGAGAAGGTTCAACATTCAACATCCGAGAATCAGGCTCAGTGGATTCTTATAATGTCTCAATTACGGTTATAATCCGAATCTATGTATGTCAATTGTTGTGAATTTGGTAGTAGAGAGCGTCCCCAAGAGGATCTGGACTTGGTCCTTGGAGCTATCGTGTCCGAGTCTGTGCGGCGTCACCGTGCCGAGTGGTTGATGTGGACACCAGGAGGATTGGTAACAGGTGCTGTTATGAGATCGATAGGCAGGCCGCCGCAGGTCCCAGTCTTTCATGGAAGGCATCTTGCACAAAGTTGGCATAGGGTCTCGATAACGACGTCATTAAGCATGACTTCACGTGCAGTCACATGCGTTGTTTTTCCCAGCGTTTCATTTTTTTTTTCGATAGATTCGACAAAACCCACTACTAGAAAGTAGCGGGAATTTCTCAAAGTCCATGGCTCGTACAGTCTTTCTACATCTGATAATCCGACCGCTACATATTTGATAGCAGTAACAAAGCCGAGATACCGAATAACCCCGCGAAAACTACCGCAACAGCCGCAGTTCCAACCGGCAGAACCGCAACGAATGGGCCATCCCAATTCGCAGGGAGCACCAAGGACGTCTGATTCGCACGTAGTACGATGTTGGCCGCTGACTTGCAAGACGCCGCATAGCCTGTATACTCTCATGTTTGATCAAGTTCAACAATATGACCATGTACGTAACCCACCACTTAGAACAGCCTGAGACCCTAATCGGAAGTCCATCTTCTTGTTTAATTTAACAACTTGCGTGAACATGCATTGCTCGCAGCCGAGGAGAGTGGCAACCGTATCAGCTCTGCATAGACATCTGGCATCGTCGTTACAGGATTGAATGAGCGAAGTTGCAATCGTGCAGTTCGTAGCACACTGATATTCGTTGGTCAAATTTAACAGTTAAAGGCCGAGGAGGATGAGCTTACAGTGGTCGTGACGACGTTGGCAGGTATGCTAAGTATTTGCGTAGTCGTCAGATTCATGTTGTTCACAACAATCTTGAAACCCATTGCTGCAGTGGAGGATAAGAAATGAATCGTTGTCAAAGGAAAGAGGACAAACCTTGGCTCGCAAAGATCAAGAGCAGCAAGAAAGAAACAGGCGAAATCATCGTGCAGAGAAACGAAAGGAGGGTAGAATGCAAAAGGGCTGGCCTCCCAGAGGTGATGGAGAAGAAAGAGAACGAGGTACCGGGGATGGCGTGGATGCTAGCTATAGAGATGATTAGTGCTCGTGGCCTATCGAATAATTGATGTAAACAGTTACATGTCTGCCATGGTCATGCTGTCGCGCTACATGCCTTCGACGTATCCACGCGTTCTGTTCCTGAAGATTGTCATGGATTGATTAGACCTTCTGTTAGTTAACGGTCACTCTGAGCTTATACATATTTCTCCGAGGCTCATCAGCTCTGCAAAGGCTCTCAAGTAACTCCAGCTTCCGATTCAGACCCATGGCTTCTCTTAGGCCTCGATGACGATGTGTTCGGCCATCTCGGAAAATCTGCCTGGAAACGCAACGCTTCACCCAAAGGACTGCCCAAGGCCCGAATGTTTGGGTATCTAGAAGTCGTTGCCATCACTCGCTGTGCCACGGGGACAACTCAGAAGGCAGCTCAGCAGATCTGCAATATTATACATGAATTATCGTAGAAATGGCAAGAGAGATTACTACTTGCTGGGAGATAAGCTCATGAGACATGGGAAATGGGGGTACGAGAATTACAGAGAGATTACGACGTTGGTTCTGGAGTGGCAGAAAGTGATCAGTCGTATATCCATGGTCACGGTGAATGACTTTAAGCAGACCTTGACAGCGCCGCCGTTCAAAGGTCCTTGTGACTAAGAACCGAGGCCGGGCATACAGCATACTGAGCAACCAGAATTGATAATTCTCTGACGACCTCGGGACGTTTGAAGGCGATAGCTTCCAACAGCTGGGTTGATGGCACCCAAGAGTGAGAAAAGGCCAAGAAAAGGCTGAGAGGAAGTTGGCTCGCGATTTGCCGATACTTTCTGAATCCTCACGGCCGCCACCACCAAGCTCCAACCTTATACCTGGCTACTGCCCCCCAACGCACGCTGCTTGACGTTTGGCCTCCAGACGATTCTGCTCAACTCTCTGAAGCACAACATTTCTCCCAGGTTTCACTAGGCGGTGTATAGCCTTCATCGACATGCCTCGCAACGGGTCTGGCTTGTAAAGCTTAGAGCCGAGGTTGGCAATAGGGTAGCGTTGCTGCATAGAAGCGCAAGTCGATGTGTAAAGGGCGCCGTTCTTGTTCTTGTGTGTTTTTGGAGTCATACAACGATGAGAGATCCTCTTGTCACCTTCACTGAAATCATGACTATACATATCAGACAGATCGACACAGTTCCTGCGTTCATGTACCACCGTACCATGCTATCCCGAATACAATTACATTCAGAAAATACAAATCGAGGAGGAATATATGGAAAACGGATCCAATATGACGTGGTGGATACAAGTACAGTCGAAAAGAAAAAGAGGCTCAGTCCAACGCAAAATGCAGAGATACAGGGTGTGGACGCGCGATTGATGATGGAAAGATATAAGCGTCCATTCAAAGATGAAGAAATCCAGTCCGATGCGAGATATGAAGAGAAAGAATGGTGAGCGCGGTTCATGATATAATAAGCGTCCATTTTTCGAGTCCAGTGGCAGAAGAGTCGAGAGATGTTCCGGAAGATTGATAAGAGAAGATTAAAGGTCGCAGAATTCTTGGTTCTATGTTCGTGGTTCGGATAATCATGCAAGGAGCCGGCAATGGATGGGTTGATTCGAGATGGAGTGATATGGATGAGTGCAAACGAGGCGAGACAAAGATGCATCTGGGAATTGCGATGTCAGTTGAAGTTGTGGAATCTAGAATGAGAAAGAAGGACGTACTGTTCAAGGCTTGACGCGAGATGTTCGAGTCATGAGAGAGAGAGGCACGGAATTTGAGAAAAAGCGAAGGGAAGGAAATTGAGCCGGAAGAGGCTCGAGAAAGCACAAAAGAAGCGAAGGATTTGAAAGTCGTTCCAGATGACGCGTGACGGAACGTGGGCGCAATGGTCGCAAAGGCCTTGATGCCATTCAAGCACAGGTCTTCTCTCAGCCGCATCTGAAGGAACAAGAACTGTAAATTGTGTGAAAAGAAGTTTTAGAACTAAAGCACATACCAAAACGATGCATCGCCGAGCTGTGTATCCGAGAAGTCCGCCCGGCTCGTCCGCCAGCCACAAAGCATGTATGACACCGCGACCATACGAAAGTGGGGGCCCGCGAAGACGAAGGGTGCGCACCCCCCGTCTTCGAAAGTCCCCACCACGCAGAGCCACGGGCACACACCAATGCGGGCCTGGAGGGTTGACTGGAGGCGCATGATATCGAAATATCCCCGCGTCCGGGTTGCGCCGCGCAGTCGGGTGCACACGAGCGGGAATGGGCACAGGGACTTCTCTTGTTGTGGATACGAAGGGTTGTGGCGTGGCTAGAGAGGCAACTTGAGGCTTGAGGGCGAGGGCGGGATGCGGCCAGTGGTGCGCGTTGGTCACGGAGAAGATCGAAGAAAAGAACGAGAGCAAGAAAAGAGCAGGGAGAAGAGAGCAAGAAGCAGAGGGTCGAGACACTATGGTTGTCTCAATCCAATTCAAGCGGTTGACTTGGTCTTGGGACGCAATACCACTCGGCGACCGGCGACCTTGGTGACAGGCTTGCGTAGAGGCCGAGTGGGAGCTGTCGACGGCCGCACGGTGGAAGTGGAGGCAATGGGCTACAAAGGGGAGAGTTGAGAGAAGAAGAAAACAGTGCGTACATTACTTACCTTCTCGGGCTCAGGCCCTAGCGTAGGTTCTTCCTGTGTCACTTGCTCTGTGAGCTCGAGGAGGTAATCCTCTACCTTGCCAGCGACCAATCCGTCGTCGGCCGGGACAGCGAGTTCGACGAAGATTTCGGGCGAGGGGCCAACAAGGACATTAACGCCGTTGCAGGTTAATTCGCCCTATCAGACACCAGTCAATACATACAAAAAGCGTCAGAAAGAAGGCGGCTTACCCAAAAGGCGGTGAGGACGGGAGGATTGATGTCGACAATAGGCTCTGTATCTTCCCTGACAATACAATCCGAGATCTCTGACACTGTGCCCTTCACGTGGGGGGCATGAACTCCAGAGGCATGAATGGGGACAGGGGAGGTTGCTACCGCAGGTTCAATGACTTCTTCTTCGACCTTGATGGCAGAGGGTTCGGCGGTGACAAGGATGGGCGCTGGTGCGGGTGCGGGCTTAGCTTCTATTGCTTCGACATTGCTGAGTACACAGTTGATAACCGCCTCTTTCTGGGACCCCACTGGTTCCACTAGGCCTTGTAATGCCGGCCCAACTTGACGAAGGAATTTCTTCGCCTTTCGCTGATTATGAGTTACTTGGTCAGAGATGGAACTTATAAACATGGAGTTGAAAGACTTACTCGGCTCCCCCTGGACGCGAATGCAAGAGCAACAAGACAAGCACCAGAAAGGATCATATCGACGTCGCCCTGTGAGTCTGTGCATAAGGAACTAGACGACACTGATGAAGAGAAAATAACTGACGAAGGTGAAGTCCTGATCATGACCCGGCGCCACGCCGTAAGGGACAGTGACCTCCTCGACCTCCAGGACAGTACTCTCCTCAACCTCGACGAAGACGTCGGCAGGGGCTACAACAACTTCCACGCCGTCCATGGTGAACTCGCCCTGGTAGAAAACGGTGAGTACGAGAAGCGTCAAAACGAGTTGTCTTACCCAGAACGCGTTGAGGGCAGTGAGATCGGCCTCTACGAGTCTGAGGGGCTCCGGGGTTTCGAAAATGTAGGGTGCAACCTGGGATATCCTAAGTAAAGGATATTTGATAACAAGAAAGAAGAACGTACGGAAGTATCATAGACCATGATCGTTTCGGTTGCCAGAACATGCACGCCGAGCCTCGCGACCAATCGCCTTGCGAACGCAACAACGGCGCGGTAGCCAACAAGCTGCATGTGCGACTCAGCAATGGAAGATGTCAGGCTCAATAAAATGTAACTCACCAGGTAGAACTGCGCCAATTCGACGAGGGCGAGGACGATGAGCACGGGTGCTATCAGAGGTACGGCGAAGGGCGCGGAGCGAGCTTCGCTGTGGGCGGACATGTATCCCGGGAAGGCTTCGACGATCGTGATATGGGCAATGCCGTGAGCGGGCTTGAATACCAGGAAGTCCTCCACGATGTTGACTTGAGCGATGTCGGCGGGACATGTGAACGGCACTGGGCCGTACAGTTGAGAGACGCGTTCATCAACTATTTCGCGGGGGGGTGCATCGAGGGGACATGTACCAATGAAGGCCGTTTGAACTGCCCATGCCTTGGACTTGAAGTTCTCAGCATACCACTCAGAGGGCATGGCGTCGAGGGGGCATGTGCCATATATGAACGCGGCAGGAGTAGGCTCTGGAGGGTTGGTGTCCTTGGTTGGGAGAATGAACGCCTCCTGAATATCGGACGGGGTGGTCGGCGTGGCGGGGATGCGCGAGGGAGGAACCGTTGAGGGCCAGACACTTCCAGTCTCCATTGCCTGCTGCAGGCATGCCATTCTCCGCGCTGCCATTTTCCTCCGGTGACGGTACAGGACCGCCGAGCAATACCCTTCTCCCATCTTCCATACAGTGTAGCCCGCCATGCGTCCAATTGTGGCAGTGGCGATGAGCCGACCGGGGAGTGGCCAACGACGAGTGTAGAGGTGGTGGGGGCTGTCAAAGTGGAAAACAACGGCCAGATATGCGGATATCCAGGTCCACTCGGGCCCAGACACCCACTCCAGGGGCGTCGCCTGGGTATTGGCCAGAGCGAGAGCAATCGCAGTTCGATTCACCTGCGTAGCTTGCCTCGGAGGGGTAGTCAGCATATCAGGAGAGACTGTCTTGGGGTCGGCGGAGTAGATAGAATGAGGTGTCGACGGGGTGTTGTCAACAAGCTTGGCGGGCGTGGTGAGAACGATTGGAGCCATGACCGTGGTGTTGTAGGGTGGGAGGGCAGACAAAGATGTCGAAAAGGCTTTTTTGTTCTGGGCGGGGAAAGAGGAGACGACCGGGACGAGGGATGGAACCATGACGGTGGCGTTAACGCCGGAAGACCTGTTGACCGGGGGAATGGGGCTTGCAGTGGCGACAGCAGCGGGCGCCAGCTGCATCTTGACCGCGTCAGCGAGGCCACCATGTGGGTAGCTCAAGCAGTAAGCTCGAGCGGATATCGTCGCGTGAAACGACGATGACCAGACCGTCAACGTCGACGACGTCGGCGGCAGAGGCCCAGGATCAACAGATCCAACAAAGAAACAAAAGGTTGAAGCAGATAGGCTTAATGAAAGAAGCATTATGCGGGGAGAGATGGGGGTGCGGGTTAGAGAGAGAAATTCGAAAGCAACCGGTATTTATCAGGATTTGCTGTGGCGATGCAAACGCGTCGCGTCGCGTCCACAGCGATCAACAAACGCGCTCAGCCACACACAACCAAACATTCAACAAGCAAACGAATTCGAGCAGTCGACTCTAGAGGAGGGGAGTGGAAAAATCCGCAGAACTGAGGACTGAACACGCCGAAGAGGATGGAAAGTTGAGAACAAGCTTGATTTGATCTTCACCGCCACCTGTCCATCAGAATCCTCATCCCATGGGGATTGGGCGGCGCGGCATCTCACGGGCCGGACTTTTCTTAAATTTTAAATTTTAAATTTCGCTTTCTTTTTACCATGACACTGACCACCGCGTATAACCACTCTTACTCTGGCAGAATCTTAGCCATACATCTATCCCGAGTCTGCTTTGGCAGCCGCGGGGCTACACAAAGGCCACGAACCTCCTTCATGATGCTTGTGTTGAGAAAATTCAATAATATGCAATTTACAACTTGTGACTATCGTGCGACGTCAGGTGTCCCAAATCGATTCATCTCCCTATCATTGCAAGATACATCGCGTCACCCACAGTCTAACCTCCATCCCATGATTCGGCAAGTTTGTCGCTCCTCGAGATTCTGGAGGGTGAGACTTGGAATACGCAGCTTCATTCCCGCCCAATGATAGATCTCTCTGCGAGCTCCGTCCATCACTCACACAAGTCTATTCTGGGAGTTCTCCCTTTAAGTTGGTGATGTCTCTACCTATCTTCCTACTTTCTAGACTATCTCCGTGTTGGCTTTTGATCTAGGTCGTTTGAGTTCAGTTCATGCGGTCTGCGTAGAAATCTTATGATGTTATGATGCCATATCTCTCAAGACGATCAGATATCGTTCTGCAGGCCTATACACACAGCAAAAATCGTGATCGTCTCTCGACAGGCTCAGGCTGATCAGGGGGGGTGAAACAGATTTCTGGCCTCGCTCTGATATAAGGGACTACCTTCGACTTCCTCTTCCTCATCTGCTGGTCAGTTCGGTACCCTTTCAACAAATGTTTAGGTGGTGCTTGCTTTTTCTCCTCGTCCTAGTCACAGGTGACTTGGCTGCGCCTATACCGCCTCCCGCTTTAAGTATCACGGAGCGCGGTGGATACATAAATCCACAACACAGTAAGGAAAACTTCGCATCTACTCTCAGTCTCGACATCTATTCTGATACACTGTTAAGGGCCTATTCCACCATCGAAAGTCTCGCACGAAAGTAGTCTTGCTGGTGCACTAGGTTCTGAAAAGGACCAAAAATCCACCGTGACATCCATCACCACCAAAATAACATCTCTGCACCGTAGGTCATTCGTCGTCACATAATATTATGATTTTCCTGACTCGCAAGAACCTCTAGCTGAAGTGCCTTCCTGGAAAATCTCACAAAGCAGTTCGCTTTATAACTGGGATGGGACCAAACAATAGATCTCGGCCAGGTCATATCTGATGGCTGTGCTCGTACTGTGTACGTACTCAGAAAGGGAATATCATTGTGGGATTATTTGATCCACACCTGGCGAAAGTGGGAGACAAGCGTTGGTATAGACATCACAGGAACCAATTGCATAAGAGAGGCCTACTAAAGGAACAGGGCGAGCGGTAAGTTGCAACGCTGTGATAAAGATCTTGAAACCCCATAAGTAGCTTGTATGACGGTCCTGACCGGTCCTATATTCCATAAGGCGTTGCCGGCACAACGCATTCTGCGGGGCAGTCTCGAAGCTTACGCAGCGTCAACAATATAACGGTAAATCCTGCAGCCGAATCAACGGGTCCAATGCCGATAAGGGTTCTCATTCAACGCGACCCAACAACGATAACCAGCCGAATCGACGCGTCGACGCCGGTCTCGATAATAATGACATCATCACGAATATATAACCTGTTATAAATGTGCTCATGACACAACCTCGACATAATATCATTAATTTCGCGACAAACGACAACAGCCCTTGCAATCAACTATGAACACTCTTCCCACTCGAAAGCTTGGCACAAACGGGCCCACAGTCAGTGCCATTGGTTTTGGGGCAATGAGTAGGTTGGTTCATATCATACATATCCTCAAAGTACTGACTGCAATGCGATGAGGTATGGGAGCCGCGTACGGAAAGGTCGATGAAGAAGAGGCCTTTATAACTTTAACACATGCAGCGGATCGCGGGATGACCTTCTGGGACACTGCGGACATATACGGTGACAGTAAGGCACAACATTATTATTTCCCTCTCCATGGCTGACTGGCTTGTATCTGTTTTCAGGCGAAAAGCTCCTCGGAAGGTGGTTTTCACAAACTGGTCGACGCTCAGATATCTTCCTTGCCACAAAATTCGGCGCATATGATCTAGACGTCTGCGATTTCAACAAGCCCAACAGCAAGCCCGCGTATATTCGTCGTCGACTCGAAAATTCACTCGCCGATCTCCAGACCGACTATATCGACCTATACTATCAACATCGCGTGGACCCAGAAGTTCCCATCGAAGTTGTTCTGGAGACACTGCGACCTTTTCTCGAAATCGGAACTATCAAATGGATCGCGTTGTCAGAAGTCAGTGCCGCAACAGTGAGGCGAGCGAAAGCAGTCAAGGGCGTTGGTGAGAAGGTGATAGCAGCACAGATGGAGTTTAGCCCATTCGAACTCTCTATCGAGAAGAACGGGTTCGTGGACGCCATAAAGGAGGCTGGGATGGCAGTGGTGGCGTACTCACCCCTTGCACGCGGCCTGGTCACCGGGAAGTGAGTTCCAGCCAATCTTACGCACCGACATGCGCTCACATTTTTTGTACCAAGGTTCCGATCCCGAAAGGACTTTGAAGAGGGCGATATGAGGTTGACGCGGCCAAAATTCTCAGAGGAAAACTTTCCCAAGAACCTTAAGGTTGTCGACGCACTGCATAAGATCGGCGAGAAGCATGGCGCAACTGGTAGCCAGGTAACGTTGGCGTGGATCCTTGCCGAACATCCCAACTGTAAGTTCACTTCACACAAGAGCTTTTCTGGTTTTCTAAACAAGGCGTGTCATTATAGTCGTTCCAATACCTGGCAGTCGAAATGCTCAGCGGCTTGAGGAAAACGCGCGAGGTGCAGAGATCACTTTGTCTAAAGAAGATCTGGAAGAAATTCGCTCGTTGGTGGAGTCCGCTGAGGTCGCAGGCGGAAGATATCCATCGAGCATTATTGAATCGACGGGCGATTGCATCCCGTTGTCAGCTTGGACCGGCTAAACTGACTTTGTTGAAGACAATAATGTTAACGTGGATCGACAACATGATTTTCTGGGACGCTTGATGCGAGAAAGTTTGGAGGAGTCCTCAACTCATGTTCACGGCTTTTGCCAAACTCTGCGCAGCAGAGTGACGTAGTTTCGTATTGGGAGACTTGTACAACATACACCCGAATCAACCCTCTCGTACAAGGGTTACGTTTCAGATAATAAGTCGCGCGCTAAACCTCCCGCAATTATGACACCTCGGTCCTCCTCGGACTCGATAGCCTGGGTGTCGAGATACTTCGACCTGGAAACATGTGTTCAGTTTACCAGAGAGATTTTCATAGTGATGGGCTTAGCACGTACTCGAGTCGCGACACGTAGTTTCCGTTCATTTCAAGATCCAATTCAGGTCCCACATATCTTTGAATAGTGAATAGATCAGGATGCGGTTCCGGCAAGCGTCCAGAAGGAAGGTACCGACAGTTTGTTACGAATGGAGAATTCAAGGAACCCTTTCCAGTACGGGTCTCGTTTGAGGATAGAACCATTCCCAATCACGACTAGAAGTTCTTTGGCCCGAGTGATCGCAACATTCATCCTAAAAAGCTAGTGAGCACATGACGAAGCTACGAAGCCAAGAGGTACACGCCTCTTCTTCTCAAACACCAATCCAAGTCCTTTCGCTTTGTCCTCTTCCAGGAAGCGCGGAGATGAACGAACACAAGAGATGATGACAACCCTACTTTCCCGCCCTTGATAATCCTAGGAGGAATACCTTTTAACCGATTGAGCTCAAGGAATTATAAGAACCATACCTCAACAGTACCCACGTCAACTGCACTGAGCTTTTCAAGCCTCAACCTCTCACGCAGCCTCCAGACTTGCTCTCTCCATGGTGCCATGATTCCTATATCCGCGGCACGCAATGGAGGGGTGCAAGCCTGCGCCTCCTGAATCAACGAGAGAATCACTTCCACGATTTTGTCGATCTCGCCCTTGTTGTACCACGTTGCTCTCTGAACGAAGCTCATTAGAGCTGAAGTGGAGAGACATTATGTGGGATGAGTACCTCGTCGACACATTCCTCTGGACTCTCGTGCCCGAAGAACATTAGGGGCAGTTCAGGGTTCCCTAGACTGCTCCATACCACTGTTCCATTGTTTGCACACGGTTCCAGAGAGTCGTTGTAAAATATTGCAGAAGGCGGCATCAAAATCGCCGGATGGCTGCGATAATTCTACTCACGACTAAGTAACAGGCGGTCTTGGATAGCATCTAGTGATCACATACCTTGACTAGATTCGTGAAAGGTACATACTTGAAGACCTCGGGTACGCCATTCGATCGAGCATGGACATGTTTGGCATACAGTGGGCGCTCGAATAACCGCTCGAGAAGGGAAACATCGAGTTCTGCCGTCCTCGCCTTATCTGAGGTAACAATGGGCCCGACTAATCATGTCACAAAACATCTGTTAGCATACCACGATATAGTAGATTGCGACACGTACGCTGTTGAGGGTCACCACAAAGCACAATTTGTGGGGCAATCGTCGGCGTCGTCCCTCTGCTTGTGACGCTCGCCGGTGGTGGTTCGGCATCCACGTGGGTCAAGACCACCGACATTGGAACCAGAAGTTCCGGTTCAGAGCCTTGTGCTGCCTGCGAAGCACTGTCAGTATCAGAACATCCGGTACGTCGAGAACCTGACCTCATCGATGAGAAGATGCGTCCAATGAGGCGTGATCTGGTACTTCGGGAGCCGGTGGGGATGCAACGAGTGTGCGATTTGTGTTTCTATACGCATCAACGCAGTATTGGTACACTGTGCCCCAACCAAAATGCCCGCATCGAGACATGAACAAATAACAACCCGGAATCTCATGAGGGTCTTCCAAGGTGGGAGCGCGAACTTATCGTCTTCAATATCTAAAGATACATTCAGATACGAATGGATAGACAGGGGACGGTGCCCGCACAGCAATACTGAGTTATTTTGATGGGAACTTCAGCAAATGTCCTATTCGGATCGTTGAGCCGCAGCATTTCATGAGGCTGAAGAAAACGGCGGAGGCGGAGAACGAGGGTGTCCGTGGCAGGATTTGAGGGCGCACAAAGAAGGATACAAGCTTCCGGTTGAATACGAAGGATTTGCAACACAGTTTCAACGACGGTTCTAGAGGGAAGTGCCGTCACAGCTCCAGACGGACCTATTGATTCGAGCGAGTTACCTAGTTTTCCCTGTCCCAGGTGGCCCGCTAATAACATACGGCACAGGAGACTGATACAGTGCGATCGAAGATGCTGCAATCTACAAATCCATTGTAAATCAGAAGTCGTTGTATACGTGACAGGATTGACCCACCCTCTGCTCAGGATTCAAGCCTTTGTCGACCCAATCTTCTTCCTTGAATTCACGATCAGCAGAGCAAACCGATATTGGACTGCCTTCGTCATGTTCGGGGAACAGCCAGTGTCGGGCAAGATTATTTGCGCCAGGAACGTTCAGTGCTGCGCCCATCGCGTGTGATGCCGTCTCCATGATGAATGACGGGCGTGCATTAGCGATGAAAGATATATTAAACAAGAAAGGTAGTGTGTCGTCAGGTGTATAGATGCCGTCAGTGGTTTTAGGATTTGGTGGTAGAACATGGAGGATGTGATGTCTGAGATTCGGACTGAACAAATCTACGAATTTGTTGTCAGGTGCGTTACAGGCGATGGTAGAACCTAGAAACATACGAATAAGGCCCTCCCTCTTTCGCAGCGCAGTAACTCTGCCTTCAAACGCCATCCCGCTCCCCCTCTGGAGTTTCTCATACACTTCGCGTAGATGGATCAAGTCCCCGATCTCGAGACGTGGGTAATTTTCGCGAATACCAGGGACAGTCAGAACGAATTCAGCGTCCACCCAGATCGCAATTTTGATCCCAACTTTCCACAAAACGATCTTTTCTTTCTCGAGCGAGGAGTGGTCGAGCTCCCACCCAAGAAGGGTTTGCCAATGACTGTGGTACGTTTTGATTTCGAGAGGAGGACATTCAGCTGCGGGAGGTGAAGAGAGGATCGTCACGGAACGGGGTGCACATAGTTCTTCAATAAGATTAGGAAGGAGAAAAGAACGAAGATATATCAGCGACGGAAATACAGGTACAGGCGGAAGAGGAAGGAGGTTATGTGTTTGTTTTTGGATGTCTTTTAGGTACTGTGGTATAAAAGGATCTGCCTGGAAGAGGGTTAGTTTTACTCTTCGACGTGTAGCGCGCAACATACATATTTATCGAAATGGAATATCTGAAGAGGTGGAACAGAATCAAAGTCAACACAGGCGGTTACGCAAGGGAAGAGATTCTCACATCTTGAGTTTCTGTTGAAATGTCACTAGAAGAGGATTCGGGAGTAATAGGAAGTGTCATGAAGGATCTCGGAGGAAGAAGTTGTAATGGAGATTTAGGAGGTTGTTTCGGTGGAGTAATAGGTTGAGTGATCTTGATCTTTAGAGATTGCCTGGCCGAGAGCTGACCAGGCCGCGAGCTAAACCCTGGGAAGGGTGCAAACCTGCCTTTCCAGAAGTCATGAATGGTAATTTCACTTAATGGCTGTTCAGGCGTCGGAAGAGGCGTGGGTTGCGGTGGTCGTGAAAGTCCAGGAGGTGGGAATGGTGCTGCATGGTTCACAGCTGGGGTGATAGGTGTTGTTGGGGCCTGGGCATACCACCCACTAGGATCTGGTCTGTAATTAGCTTGAGATCCGTTCCAGGAGGGTTGGAAAGGAATGATAGGCGAGATGGGCGGCGGCATGGGTACAGTACGACCATCATAGACATATTGGCCTCTTCCATGAGGAGTATTAGGGCTTATAGGAGGATATTGCGCCACTGAATGAGGTTGGACATAGAAGTGTTCACCACCTGCCGCATAGTAGGGCTGATGGTAGTCCATGCATAGGTTAAGGAATGGACTCGGGACATGTCACACCTGCTGGGTGACAACCATCACATGATCTCTCACCGCGTGTCTTTGATTGCTCGGACGCGTTCCCACTCCCGAGTCAAGACTCAACTTTCGGGCCTGTAGTCCCTGGACCTTACGCGCAACGCCAATACGTTATTGACTCATTCCATCGCTCCTCCGTTCAGCACGGCAGCTCTTATATCTTCCGACATCTGCCCACGGTATGAACTGGTCCAGGATTAGTTCAGAGGCCACCCACGACAGCAGCCTGACTCACTAGCCGCGCCTACGCGTCCATGCTCTGGTGACTAAGATAACATGACATCGAGATTTCTGGTGAGAATATAACAGATGCGGCGGCACATCTCACACCCAGACCAATTTTCCGTCTCTCTATCTAATGTCATCCCAAACCATTCCCACTCGCAGACTCGGAAAGAATGGACCCACTGTCAGTGCCATCGGCCTTGGAGCTATGGGTGAGTGACTTAGATCATACCAGTGATCGTACAAGAATTTGAACAATTCGCAGGCATGGGTGCGTTCTACGGAAAAAGTGACGACAAAGAGTCTATAGAGGCCCTGACCTACGCTGCTAATCGAGGCATGACATTCTGGGACACATCTGATGTCTATGGATACAGTAAGTTGCATTCAAACTTCACAGCACACGTGAAGCTAAGACCCTCTTTCCAGGTGAAAATCTTATTGGGCAGTGGTTCAAAGAAACAGGCCGTCGATCCGATATATTCCTTGCGACCAAGTTCGGCGCTTGGGATCCAGAGATCAGCACCTACAAGCCCCACAGCCAGCCATCCTACATCCCAAAAGCCGTCCAGCGCTCACTTGCGGCGCTCAAAACGGACTACATCGACCTCTACTACCAACACCGTGTCGATCCTGACGTCCCCATCGAGGTCGTCCTCGAGGCGCTGCGATCATTCGTGGAGAAGGGCCAGATCAAGTGGATCGGTCTCTCAGAGTGCAGCATCGCCGTCTTGAAGCGTGCCAGGGCCGTGAAAGGTGTCGGCGAGAGAGTCATCGCAGCTCAGATGGAGTTCAGCCCCTTTGAGCTATACCTCGAGAAGACAGGTTTTGTCGATGCTATCAACGAGGCTGGGATGGCGCTGGTGGCATACGCGCCCCTCGCGCGCGGCCTGGTCACAGGAAGGTATGTCATTTCGTTCCTCGGAGTGTTCTAGCTAACAAACATTTCTTCTCAGGTTCAAATCCCCAGCCGATTTCCCAGACGACGATTTCCGTAAGGACATGCCACGGTTCTCCGAAGAGAACTTTCCCAGAAATCTCAAAGTCGTCGACGAACTCCAAAAGTTTGCGGACAAATACAACGTCACAACTGGGCAGATCACACTCGCTTGGATCTTAGCAGAACATCCGAATTGTGCGTCTGTCACTCGAAGACATGAACGCGTACTAACCGATCGCAGTCGTCCCCATTCCCGGTATTCGAAATGCCACACGCGTCGAGGAGAACGCCCACGCGGCGGAGATCGCGTTGGCACCTGAAGACGTCAAGGCAATCCGAGCAGTCGTGGAAGCTGCAGAGGTTATCGGGGAAAGATATCAGGCAGCCTTCATGCCCGAGATCGTCGAGTGTATTCCTCTGTCGGAGTGGAAAGGCGAGCACTAGATGTTGGATAGATAGATAGTAAGCAACTTCATTTACGATAAGTTTATGCCAATCTCATGACTTATGCGTAGATCAGCTGTTTCATATCTCGTTATACTTCGATGTCGATGACACATTGAATGAATTAGCCATATTCGTTCAACTTATTGTCAATGGAAAATAAGACTCGAACCCCCGTAGTACGACAGCGGGGGTGAAAACCATCTCATGAGTGGTCGTCGCGCGTTGAGCCTAAACTGCCCGTGCATCACGTTCAGCCAAAATCTACCCAGAGCCCAGACGAATACCACAACCCACGACAGTCATATATGCTTCGCCAGCGCCCATCCGCGATAAGCCTGACAGGACTCTTGGTTATAATCCCGTACTACGAGCGACTTGTTCACGGGGTAGGTACAATATGGATGGTTGGTGACCAAGACATGGGCCGCATGACGTTGACGTTTCTAGTATTTCCAAAACACATAAAGCCGCATTTACACAGACACTAGCTCACACAATTCGGCAGCCTCTCATCCAAGCTCTTCAATGCCTCTCAAAGCCATCCCCACGCGCAGACTCGGGAAAACTGGGCCCATCGTCAGTTCCGTCGGTCTTGGAGCTATGGGCAAGTCACGTCGGTCCAATCATATTGCAAGTTCTGAGTATCCTCAGGTATGGGCGCGTTCTACGGAAAAAGTGACGATAAAGAGTCCATCGATGCCCTGACATATGCTGCCAATCGAGGCATGACATTCTGGGACACAGCTGATGCATATGGCCATAGTACGCTTAACAGTGCTGGACGAGTGATTTGCGACTAAGGCTTCTTCGCAGGCGAGGATCTTATCGGGAAATGGTTCACAGAAACCGGTCGTCGATCTGAAATCTTCCTTGCGACCAAGTTCGGTGCCCAAGATCAGTCGATCGGTGACGGGAAGCCGATCAGCAAGCCTTCCTACATCGCGAAAGCATTCCAGCTTTCACTCGTGAAGCTCCAGACGGACTACATCGACCTCTACTACCAGCACCGTGTTGATCCTGATGTTCCTATCGAGATCGTTCTCGATGCACTGCGCCCTTTCGTAGAAGAGGGGAAGATCAAGTGGATCGGCCTCTCAGAGTGTAGCATCGACACCTTAAAACGCGCCAAGGCTGTCAAAGGTGTCGGCGAGAAAGTCATCGCAGCTCAAATGGAATTTAACCCCTTTGAGCTTGCCATTGAGAAAACGGGCTTTGTCGACGCCAGTGAAGAGGCCGGGATAGCAGTCGTAGCCTATTCGCCCCTCGCACGTGGCATGGTCACAGGAAGGCATGTTATAGCTGTTTATGATTAAATTGTGGCTAGTTAACTTCGCCGAATTAGGTTCAAATCCCCGGCTGATTTTCCAGACGAAGATTTTCGGAAGACTTTACCGCGGTTCTCCGAAGAAAACTTTCCGAAGAATCTCAAAATTGTTGACGAACTGCAGAAGTTTGCCGACAAATACAGCGCCACAACAGGCCAGATCTCGCTTGCTTGGATTCTGGCAGAACATCCAAACTGTAAGTCTTGATCTCTTAAATAAGATCCTTCAGGGTATATCAACATCTCATAGTTGTTCCCATTCCTGGATGTCGGAGTGCCGCTCGCATCGAAGAGAATGCACATGCCGCAGAGATAATCCTGGAAGCTGAGGACGTCAAGGCGATTCGAACTGTCGTTGAGGCTGCAGAGGTGAGCGGCGAGAGATACCAGGCGGCCTTGATACCCAAGGTCGACTCTCTCCCGTTGTCGGAGTGGCAAGGCGAGCAGCTGTGAGATCATGTCAGGCTCAGTATTGTAAACGTTGAATAAGCAACCATACTGTTCCATACGGCTCCGATGTACAATCAATATGATTCACCCAAGCTGCCGAGCTCCACGCGTCTAGGTCAGCTGGTTACTCCTTCGACATTCTGCAACCATATAAGATTTGATAGGAAGTCCACAGAGTTTGGGTGCATCTCTTACAACAAGTATAAGATGCCCCTAATTACGCGTAAATTGGGCAAGAATGGGCCCGAGATCAGCGCCATCGGTCTGGGAGCTATGGGTCAGTTCCTGGCCATATTTTTCAACAGTTCTTGTAGTACATCATAGATAACTGATCATATCGACAGGAATGGGTATATTCTCGGAAATATACAGACAAATACAAAGTCACATTTGGTGCTACCGCTAACCTCAAACCGGTAGAGTTATTGAAGGAGTATACTATTGAGAGTCTACTGGCAGAAATTTAAGGGGCTCTCATCGTACCAGGCCTCATAATCGCGACTTGGGAGGCTCCTTCCACAAACCGGCAACAAACCGGACGATGACTTACACACATCACAGCGCCCGTCTAATCTTGTTATTGGAATCACTGGTCAGAACTAATAAGTGCTTATGTAAATGCTCTGCGCAAACTTGGCCATATAATTGCTTCCGAGTCTCATCCCCAGCGCTCAGATCCACCGGTTCCATGCTCCGCGTGTACTTTTCCGGCAGTTATTTATATGTGGTCTGTCTTTATCTCGTCTGATTCCGATTGTCACAGCTGACTGAGATGTATCCTGTGCAAACTTGGTGCTGACCGTCAATCATGAGAATGAAAGTGTCTATGAGAATGTATCATGGATCGTCTAAACAGTGCTCGAATTTTGAACGGACATCTGAGGTACATGACACTGTTGCAAAAAGAAAATGTTGTGTCTCGCAGCTCGCTGAGGATCAAAGGTCTGTATCGCTTCTCTTTTGTTGCTTCGACACCACTTTCAGTATTCTAATATCAAAGGTGTTCCCAAGCGCTGATGTACACTCATCCGTCGCTGTCCGTCTTCCATTCTATTTGATCCAATTGTGTCTATATAACCAACGGCCAACTGCTCAAGACCTTCTGACAGCTCTGCACCCTTTCACAGCCTGCTTGTACTTTGCTCTGCTTTCGCCCTGACCTACCATGATAGAAGATGAACGAACGGCCACATCTGACCTGGGTGACACGATATTGGCTGCTGTGTTGCAAAGGATCCCATTGTATCTCCTGTATGGTAAGAATTTGATAAAAACATTATTGTCCTGATGGCCCGACCTTCCAATTTTAGGGATTTTTGCACCACTATCAGTGATTTCCTTATCGTTTCTTGCTACTAAGCGGTGGGTTCAATACTAGCTTGTATTTATCTACTCAAAAATGGTTTTCAGACGCAAGGGGCGGTCCTACCTCTCTTGGGCGACTGTTGGATTGCCGGTCATTGCTTTTGTTGGATTGACCACTTTTACGGCCTTGGAAACGTGGGACACGCTTCAAATATTTGACCAATTTGATCCCCAGTCTCTGAGAAAAAATAAGCCGCGTATTGCACTGGCCAATAATAACATGTTTTTTGACATGTCCTTCTGGGGAACTTTTTCCCCCGTGAGCATTTGCATCGCAGGCCAACGCACGGTGAATAACCCTCATTCAGATAGCCTTAAACGACACAGTTATTATATGGAGAGCATGGTTCATCCGCGGTCGGGTTCGTTGGGCATTGTATCTTTCAATTGTACTATGCATAGCCTCTATAGGTATGATGCATTACACATCAACTCAGGCACTTCACATATTGCTTGTGTTCAGGAACCACCCTTGCTTTTCTTATACTCATATCCACTGTTCCCCCATTTGACGACATCGACAACACCCGTGATCTTGGAGCTCTCAGTTTGCTATTCTTTTCCTCCCTGGTTCTGTTCCTCACAACAAATGTGGTTGCTACATCTTTCATTGGACGTGTTCTGTGGTATGACTCATGACATTCCCACTCATATGAAATGATATGTTTAATCAGCTTGAACAGGGATAATTTGACAATTGTCAGAAAGATGGGAAGGCAACGCCACCAATTTACAGTATGGCGTATCTTGGTGCTTCTACTCGAATCCGGAGCTATCTATGGCTTGATACAGGTGTGTCCCAGCTAGGATAACACAATAGTCAACGAACCTGCTTTACAGATCTGCTTTATTATCGCTGGCTTTCTTGACACTCCGGATATTGTCTTTGGCATCCTATCAAACACATACTTTTGTGTCTCCATGAGCGGTATGTTGTTCTGGTGTGACTTAATCATTAAACCAATTTTCAGCTTCTCTATCCAATTGTGATAATCAGTCTCGTTAGCGGGCCATTCTCAATCACTCGTGTGCAAGCATCCGCTGCGGAACTCCAGATACTTTCAAAAGAAGCTTAGTGTGCCTTTCATCAAAAATATGGCCCTTTGAGATGAAATTAGAGAGGAGCGACATTTTCTGTACGAGACACCCACATCTGAATAATGAGATAAGCCTTCGAAGTTGTAGTCCATGTCAGGTCCACAAGCTGAAGTTCCAGAATACAAACATTGATTGATCGTCGTCCAGAAAGCAACCATGTTACAGTCATGTGTGCAAGAGATGGATCTGAAATTGAAAGATCCACTGTATTCTCCTATAAGACAGACAATCTCTTCGAAGTCAGGATCTGAGGACCTCGGGTACATCCTACTAGTACATAATAACGAAAACTCTGAAAACTCAGGCTCACTGCTGTCAAGAGTCAAACATTAGAGCAGGAATGTCATGGTTATAAAGCATGTTAGATGTATGGGCCTGTCTTGGAAAACGCCACCATAGAGCCCTAGGAAGAGAAGAAGGCTTAGTCAATCTTGTGTGGGTATACATTCAAACATTCTATGTGGGCTGTCACCTACAAAACATATGTCCCTGTATAATGTCAATAACTGTCCATACACAGCCTACCTGGTCCCACCTGAGGCACCTGCCAGGTATGCCCACCATAAATGGAGCTAAGATATGTATTGAGGACCACCTGCTGGGTGGCGCTATACCTGGCTAGGCCTTGCCCGGCTTGTGTACCGGTCAGATACCCCTTACACGGTGCAGTCTCCATATCTGGCATGTACCTGGCCATGTCTTCCACCATAGATTTGTTATCCCTAGACAGCTATTCATCATTCCCTGACAATTTACTTTTCGTATACTTATAGGCATGATGAGAGTAACAATGATATTTATAAACTTGAATTGAATACAGAGCAGCCGACAAAAGCACAAGCAACAAAAATAGTCTGAGAACAAAACAGTGAGAACAGCAAATTACTTTATCCAGCATGCAACGTCTCCTGAATCCCGACCCAGTGGCACCTCAGCTTGCAGAAGTTGGAGGCACAGGGGCGGCTGAGGGGTAACATGCACTATATTCAGCTTGTTGAATGGCCTATACCTCAAAAATAATGCATATAGTCACACACCTAGAGCAACGAAGCATGCTCATAGCTAATTGCCTACCTATGAATTGTATTGACACAATAGTCTCATTATCTTGAGCAGCTTGTTATGCTATTGGAATCCTACAATAGCGGATTGACTTGCAATTGAGTTTATGAGCATTGTGGATGCAAAGATCCAATGAAGACCTAGATTTTGTGAGACCAGTCTCTTCAAACCAAAAAATGTCGTCAGACTCACAACAATAATGGGTTTTTTGAGAGATTGGGGGAGGTTTGTGGACAAATTATATGATAGGTGGTCAAAGAAGGCCCCAGGAAACAGGAATCCTAGTGGTTAGGGGAGAGGGTGGCTGTTGTAGTACGGCGACTCACACACCCATTAACAAAGAGACTCATTACATTTACCTTTTTCACTCTACTTTATTTATAGCTATCGACATTCAACTGTCTCAAAAATGGTCTTTCATTACACTCAAAGTCCTGATTATCTATCCAGTGCTGCTGTTGGAAAAACCGGATTTGCATTATCAGGCCTGACAAAACCTGATGGCCTCATCAGGCCTGATCAGCCCAGGGTGACATGTTTATCAGGTGTGATCAGGTATCTGTCAGGCTGAGAGAAAGCTGATCAGTCCTGACAATCCCTGATCAGGCTTTTCCCAACTTTATAGAAGAAATCTGTTTATTAGAGGTATTTACAACAATGTACGTAGTGCGTGGCCATAGAATAGTCATATTGAACGAACTAAAGAAACACGAGAGAAGAACCTGTCCATGGTGCATCACATCTTGCACAGTCTCACATCCATGCTTCGAGAGTACCGTCCATTTTGCCTGCAAGTCCCCAAGCTCTGATTGAATCCTTTTCCTCTCAGCTTGTTCCTCCACCAGCTGCTGGTGTAAATCCTGAATGAACTGTTTGACAATGGGGTGGATCTCCTCAGGAACGGTAGGTGGAGTGGGAATGATGATGGACATGACACAAAAGGATATATTCATACACGAAATCGACAATCAATACAACACCGCCAACCGTTTCGAGAACCATGAAGGCCGGATCCAAGGCCAACTTCACGATATCAAGTCTATCACAAGCCCGGCTCTCTTTGCTCAGTTGATGGGTGGGGACAAAGACTTGATTTCTGCTGTGAGTGTTAGGTCTGTTGAAAGAGGACATAGAATACTTACAGGATATTAGTTTTGCGAAGGCATGAACCAGCAGCACTCCAACACTTCGACATGCCTGCGCCGAGGTCATGACATATTCGGAGTCGAGAAAAACATCATGCAAGACCACACAGAAAGGGGGAAAGCATTTCGCACCAAGCTTGGCTGGGATGAGGGGACCCAGACATACAACACCACCAATATTGAGTTACTGCATACAGAAGACTTGTACAGAGGGAAATACAACAAGGATACTGCCTTTAGGAGTAAAACCTTGATGTCGCCGACAATCATGTTGGTGAGTATCTTTTCTTTTGAAAATGGCTCACAGATTACTCACTTGTCCAGGTCTTCACTGCTCTCATCCGGGGCCTCGTATCTGGTGAGAAAATGAAAGACAAAGAGTTCTCGCATCCGACAACATCAACAATGGAGGCGATCCACGGGATCACAAACACTACTCCCGGTGATATTGCCACAACTGCCACATTTGTGAGATTTTGTCTGTTTCAGTAAGGCAAATTTTGACTCACAAACCAGGCCATATGGGTGCTCTCGGGAGACCCTTGCCTCCAGAGGAAGGGGCAGCGCACAAAGCGAAACTACATGACACTCTATAACAATTTTCTCCAGATACTGATGACGGGCTTGCGAAATAAAAGGCAGAGCATCTACGATGTTATCAATGACTGGGATAGGACGATCTTCCTGGACACCGAGACTAGTATCGTGGCATCAGGAGGGGGAGTGGTTAGTAGCGGCCTTCATCGTGCCCTTTTGGATCAGGAAGAAGAGGGGGAGGAAGAGGGCGTAGGTAGTGGTGGTGTGTGAGAATGGTTGACGTTGAACAACACCGTCACAGATGGCGTCTAAATACCTACATCAGTTGGTGCAGCCATCAATCTGATGTCATGCCGTGTTGAACGCGCGCTTGTGTGAGCCTTTTAGCCTAACAGAAAAGCATTCCGTTCGATTAAGTCCTAAGCATACATGAGTTCATGAGTTCAATTCCAACATAAGACAATTCTAAGTTCAAAATGAGATATGAGAAATTAAGAACAGCTACTTACAATGAATCATGAAAACGGATCAAGAAGCAGAAAAAGAGCGACTTGAGAATCAGCAATTGTTTTGGCCCATCGTACAAAACAGACCCCTTGTACATGAACAGTGATCAGGCCTGATCAGTATAGCATCATGGCATATCAGCCCCGTCAGGACTGAATGGTACTGACGAGGCCTGATAGCGACTGATATGTCTGTCAGGTCTGATCAGTAGATATACAGAATAACCCGGGCCTGATATGCCGTCCAAAAACCTGATGGACATATCAGGCCTGACCAGAACATATCTGGCCTGATAGGCTTATGTGGATTTTTCCGACAGCCTCTTCACTATTCCATTTCATTACAGCATCACATAGACTATACCTTTTACCAGTCTCATTACCTTCTTACATAATTCATTCCATCTAAATCAGTATACTCTAGAAAAGGCTTGACCAGAAAGGAACAATCAAGACTTTGCCAGAACATCTGACATGACTCATTCCCAACCTAAATGAGTCAGTTAGAATTCAGTAGAATACCATAGAACTTCATTTGTACCCCTTAAAAGGGACTAGGGAATTTATCCAGAGAATCTATTCTTTCTTTTCCCAAAATCCTTTGCTGTGAAACCTAAGTCAAATCTTACATAAAGATCTATTTAGTAATTGAACGTCGCACACTGCTTTGCACTGCACCACATTCAATTCCGACTTCAAACTATTACTGCTCTGCACTAAGAGTTTAGTCATGATATTGATCCTGTTACTGCTCTACGCTAACAGCATCAATTTCCTTAACTACTACTGTCTAAAAACACTAGAAGTTCTGGATTACTGAATTAGATCCTGTATACTAAGAATAGGCTTTTACACAGTATTTAAGTACTACAGACTTTGGAACTATCTCGGTCAAACTTATGGATTGAACTCTGAACCTACTGCTCGACCTCAACTCAATATATTCAGGAGAATACACCAATATTACTGCAGACTATAACAGTGGCAATCAGTCGAAAGAGACGATTCTGAAATGCATCATCTTATATCATGAATCACAATCACATGGTCTTACCTAATCTAAATATTTCTAGTTGTCGACTTGTTGTTGACCCTTGAACTTTTGCCTTGAAATATGCTTGTGGGTACTGGACTCAAGGTTGACTTCACACACAACTTCACACACAACTAGCGCTCCATCCCTCCTCCCCTTGGCTACAATTGACCCCATGTCTGCCTTTATGGCACTTATGTTGTTGCCCTTACTCATGTGAACCTCTTATTTAAAACTGTTGCGGTGGCAGGGGTCCACAGGCCGGCAGTAAACCTCGCAAACTGATACAAATATGGGAAAGGATGCTTAGAGGATGCTCATTATTGTGGAGATGCCATAGATGAGCTTCTGCATCAAGATTCTATTGATGCCCTTCAGCATCTGACAGCTGATAATATGTATTAATTGCTACCCTCACGCCAATACAATATCTAATGACTACCTGACTGGCACCCCATGGTATGAGCCTACCTTTCACAGTATGCTCACACATGACACCAAGCTGAGAGGTACCAGCATACATTGTGGCTACCTGGCAGGTGCTGCCATACCTGGTCAATATCTTGCACATGATGTTTGCAAGACCATTTATGGAGACGCTCATTTTTTAGATGGTCTACAGATAGTGTGTGAAAGTCCGGTCCATAGGACCGAAAAAAGACCGGACCTGGACCAGACTGGACCGGACTGCAGTTGTGGTTCATTGCTTTTGAGAACGAAAAGACTGGTTCAGACTGGACCGAAAAACCGGTTTTAGACCAGTTGCGACCGTTATCACGTGACGCGTGCATATGTACGGTTGTAGTACTACCTAAAACGCTTCATTTTGTCCCCGGGA
>JABCKT010006526.1:0-64275 GCA_018858115.1 Tephrocybe rancida
ACCCAAATGCTAATTGTATCTTAATTCACATATTGTGGATATATAATGGCAACTACTTTTTGTAATCCGATGATTGAGTGGCACATGATTTCCCTCTGAGTCGGGGATGGCGCTTGCCGCCGCTACGATTGGATTATGTAATAAGCTGATGGCATGATGCCTTGATCGTGGTTTGACCAATATTGTTTGAATTTCTTTTAAAATGTATGTTTGCCTCTATAAGCTGTCTAAGGCCCGTTGTGTTGACCTTTTTCTACCCTTCCTCACAGGCGTCTCTCGCATGCGAAGACGGAACTCGGGGAGTTCTCCTGGGGATCCCTTTGCTTTCACCTTGAGCAGCCATCGAATATCTCAACGGTCATTGGCGCTCAGTAATATGTTGTATCGACAGGTTCGACCGCCACAGAATGACCTTCCGCCGCTCTTCTCTCTCTTGGGCTCCTGGAATCAGAACTCCCTTACCTCGCACAGTGGTTTTTTTCTTCTTGTCTTCCGTTACTGTGACTTGTTATTTACTTTCTTTTCGGTTGCGCTTTCCTGCCCAACTTTCCTCCGGTCTCATACTCAATCCCCCAGTTCTGCAACCCCCTTCCTTTCTCTATTGTCACTCTCTGGTAGTGTCTGTATGACTGCTGACGACGATTTGGGTTCTTTGCGAAGCTCAATTGTCTCTTCCTTGTAATTAATTCGTTCCTCACGAATATATAGAAACCCTTACAGGCTTTATAAAACTGCTCTTTATATCTCCGTTCCTTCCAAGCAGGACTTCCATACAACCACACGACGCCCCACCAGCAGGAAGTAAGTTTTGCGATGCGCGCCGATGGTCGATCATCCAGATTACACGATCTAAACAATTTAGCAGCTCACAAGTTCGCCCCGCAGAACACTCGGATAATAGCTCAGGCGTTAGACACAATGCTGACTGCATCCTTTATCTCCTAGCAGTCAAATGACTTTCAAGCATTACTGAGCTGCTCAGGAGAAGTCTCGAGAAGGTCAAGGACCTCTCGGCTTCTGGCCATAGTCCCATTCATTTGGGGCAGGCGTGTAAGAAGGCTGGCGAGTGTTCGATCTGCGTGGCGCAGGCAAAGGGCCATCCAGCTCCTCGATGAGTCCCAATCAGGACCTGCTGGGCGCAGTTCAAAGATTTTTCTTCATCCATTTGGCCGGGGGCTAATCCTCATGTTGACGACTATTCGAGTCGTCGTCGTTGCCATCGTCGAAGTTGAACGATAGGGGACTCTTCCGCATGTCATCGGACAAGACCAGGACTCTGTCATGCACTTGTAAAGAATCATGAACCCTGGGCAGTCCCAAAAATATGCATATTCAGTGACCATGTTGTCACTCCCCACTACGGCCTGTGTTCGGTCTTCGGCCTGCACACCTCTTTAACCCTGCTAGATCCGAGCTCTCAGGATGTTGCGAAACACGGGTATCCTTTTCCTCTTTATGGGAGGCAGCATTGCATGCTTGATATTACCTCCGTTCAGAAAGAGTTGGATTCGTAGGTCGCGGAAACGTCCTGTGCCATGTTCACGGAGGTCCTCTGTCAGAGCTTTACCTGGGCTCGCGATCGGTAAGATCGAGGTCAGACTTGAGTGCATGCCATCAACACCCTTGCGTGCCGTTGTCATCGCAAGTCGCTGGCTGAATATCAATCAACCAGGCTGGATGGCGATAGGTGGCAGTAGCCTGGTACGAGGATGATAGACTTTGGCGAGGGACGACCAGGCTTGAGGCTGAAAACTCGCTGGCAAGCTTCAGGAAGGAAAAAGAGACAGATATTGCGATCAATAGAAAACATCGTGGCGGACCTGGTCGGCATCTCAAGAGGTCAACAAGAGGTGGAAGATCTAGTAGAGATGTATGTACATTATAGATCTTTCGAGAATTCTGAGGATAGTTCACGATAAAATCTAGAGGGCAGCTGTACTTGTATGGTTTTCAATATAACTTAAGTAGCTACTATTACTCAACTAATACTACTCTTCATTATCAAAAACAAAAGAATTAACAAGGGATGCTTCCTCGTCAGGACCGTATATATTCTCGTGGTGACCTCTACACTATTTCTATACAAAAATACAAATATATCATAAGAGCTTGGTGATTCTCAAAGTCTGCAAGGCTCTAGTCCAAATTGAAGCACCTGTTCGGATAGAGCGTGCCTCGTCTTACTTTTCCTGCAAACGACTGGACACAGCTGTCTCGTCCTGTTCATGTATCGGGCCGTCTTCTCGCAACGCCTTCTTTTGATGGCCCACGATACCTACGCCGCGGAAGAACACGATAGCCAGCAGCATTGCTACATGAAATGATCAGCTAGAATTGACAAGCAACAAATATGTTACGCACACAGTACGCCGAACGCAAATGCGCCCCATTGTGCTGCCCGATAACTCGGGAGCGGTGGTGATGCTGCGTCACTGCCAGTCTTTAGCGTTATCCGATTGAAGATGACAGTTGTGACCGTAACCCCGAGAGAGGTTCCTAACTGTTCGCAAATTATGGATCAGTAACTCGGTGACAAAGGATATCATGTGGCGCACCTGTGTCATTGTCTGGAACAGAGCTCCTGCCAAGCTCTGTTCATGGGGTTCGGCGACCTTTGCGATGAAAAGCGTCCCAGACGCGAAGACGAAGTCTGCACCGAATACGGATATAACAGCAGCGGGGAATCCGAAGGCCCAATATGAGGATTCGGGGTTGATCACGGCGAAGAGTAAGGCCGCGAGGGATGTACCCAAGGTACCGAAGGCTATGTGACTCGATGAGAATGGGGAAGAAGAGAACGAGCGAGGGTCCGATATCACGTACCGATGAGGTAGAGAATCGGGACGTAAGAAATGATGGTGGCAACAACAACATTGCAGAGGATGCCGGATACGAACATGGGGAGGAAGCGGATGACTGTGAGGATGGGAGAGTACCCGCGGTAGTTCTGATAGTAAAGCTGCGCCCAGAAATTCCATGAGAGGAAGGAGCACCACGTAAGGAAGGCGATGCACATCATGGCCGCGAAACGGCCTTTAGCGCGCGCCCAGAGCGAGACTTTCATGAGAGGTGGTGGACTGAGCCATGAGCGAGTGGATAGTACATGTGCTGAAAGTTGCGTCGTGTCCAAGCTATCGCGATTGCTCTTGGAGAGTGCTTCTCGTTGTTCTTGAATTCTTTCGAGGTACAGCTGCCAGCATAGAAAGACTGCTACGAGTAAAACGCCGACGATGAGGCAGGCGATGATATCTGGTCACAAGGCCCGGTTTGAGTGCTTCGATTCCAATGCTGAAGCAAAGGCGACAAGGTGACGTACAGGGTGTCTTCCATCCCTGCGGCGCGATCTCGCCCTGCCCGAGCACGAATACAATGAGCACGAGGCCTGCGGTGACGAGAAGGGCACCAAGCCAGTCGACCCTCCTGTCTACTTCTTGGGAAGGAAGGTCAGGGTCGAAAGATATGACGCCGCCGATGAGGCAGAGTACTGTGAGGCCCGCTTCTAGATAGTATGGAGATCTCCAGGTTGGCCTGACGGGTTGAAGCGTTAATATCGAAAAGGTGGTGAATAACGGATAAGACCCACGCTGTGATTTCGGTGAGGACTCCGCCGATCGCCATGCCCAAGGCAGCGCCGATAGGGGCACCAGCCGCAAAGGTAGAGAAGGCGACTGAACGAGCACGAGAGGGAGGGAAAGCGTGCGCAAGAATACCCAACTGAAGGTGGACAAAAATGAGTTTGATCTAAAATGACGGCAACATGCACTAACAGATGCAGGGATCGTGGCGGCGGCGCCGATTCCCTGGAAGCCTCTTAGTATGTCGAGGGTTATCGAATCTAGTCATCGGTTGGTCAACATTTGTGGATAATGGGGAGGGCAGTCACTTTGAGCGAAGCCACATCCTAGCGTGAAGGCAGTAAGCAATGTTGACCCTATCACAAACGTTTTCTTCCGGCCGTACAAATCTGCGAGGCGTCCACAGACAAGCAATAGGCAGCCCTAGTTATGGTCAGATGAATGATATGCTAGAAAAATGAGACAGGACGCACTGAGCTCAATGGATATGCTGAGACTAGCCATTCCAGCTGATTTTCCTCGATGTTGAAGTCGCGGGCTACAGTCGAGAGTGATATTGATACCGATGTGTTATTTGCGCTCTAAATACCAAATTGTCAAGTAAGTATTGGGTAGACTAGTAGATAGGCCTACGTTCACTATCATGGCGAATGTGCAGGTCAGCACCAGGACAACCGACTTGAAGGTGCTCCTAGAGGGATGAACCTCGGGGATGCTGGCCTCACGCTCGATGTCGCGCTCTTGACTGCCATTCTTGTCACTGGCGACGCTGGGGGAGGGCGACATTGGAGCGAGGGGAGGGGCGTGTAGAACGGGTTCGTCATCTTATATGGGCGACGCATATATAATTTAACGGAAATAATTTGAGAGGAACGGCCGAGGACTGATGCGATCCTTCGCTCCGGCAGAGCATGCGGCCCGTTTAAATTATCTGATAAGATTTTTCTTTTTCTGCATTACCGCGCATTTCCGATTGGTTTTGGTTGTTATTTCGTTGACCACTTGTTAGTGACATTTTTGCTGATTTTTTTTTAGTGAGGAGCTCGACGAGGATAAACGTTCAAGAAGAGAAGCACCGGAGGAAGCGCGATGTTACGCACCCACGAGGTGATCTCGTGTGTGTGGTCAATCCCCATTGTATAGGTACCAGAGTTCGAACTTAAACACCGGCCGATTATACGCACTGATGGCACAGTCACCAGAAGGCTAAAATTAGGGACATCCCACTCAAATCTGTAATCAAGGTGCCACAGTGGGTCTTCTAGCAGTGTTCGAGTTAAGCGTTAAGCGTTGAACTTAGAAGTAACATTGAAACTTGCGTTCTCCCTCTAAGCTCTGTACCATACGTTCCGATATCTGCTATCAGGCCGCTTTGAGAAATAATGGCTCCATAAGTGGTTTCCAGAAGGAACGGATATTACTTTCCGACAGTTCCATGTAGAGCGCCCCAAAGTTGATCAGCGTTATGCTCAAGTTGTCAAGAAGTCACGGGAAAAAGTGACCAGCCATGAGGCCAATGCTTATGAATCTCTCCCATCCTCACTTCAGATGACTACTACGACTTGACAATGACCGTTGACACGAACATGAAGGCTGACTATTGCCCAGTCGTACATCATGATACTAATCATACATTGACAGACCTGTCGCCAAGTGAAGGATAGCCAGAACAGCCAGCCCGCGAGTTGCGGTGTCAAAGCGCATGGAGTTTGTGAATATATATAGGAGTGCTAGGCGCTATGCAAAGAAACAAGGCCCCTGCTACCCACATCCAGAACCCACTGGCTAGCAGCGGAATATTGGGTATTGTGATAGGCGCGTTCACTGGCTCAAGATCGTGCGCACAAAGGATTCGTAGTTCACATTGCCATCCCTGATTAGGTAGAAGAATCAGCATGAGTATAATCGGGAGAATCGGTGGCGATGATGTTAAGGCGACAATGGGGAGTGTAACCAAAGAGAATTACACTCACGCGCCGATTTGCACACCCTTCAGCAGCTCATCGACATCCTCGTCCGACATCTTCTCGCCCAATTGCGTGAGGACGTATCGCAGCTCTCCAGCACCGATGAACCCATTCCCCTCCTTGTCAAACACCTGGAAACCGCGGATGAATTCCTCTGCATGCCATAGGCACGAGAAGGACGCGTGAAAGACGAACGATTCAGTCAGTTGATGTCGCTTCCCAATCTGGATAGGTGAACCGACCTGGTGTACCAGCAGGCTTGAAGCCGTCGGGGCGGTTGAGAATCTTCAAAAACGTGTTGTAGTCGACTGTTTAAGACAAGAAGAAGGCAGATGGCAAGTCCGTAGCACCGATTGAGCAGGGTACCTAGACGGAAGGACGGCACTAGTGCTCACCGTCCCGCGGTGCGCCCGCAACAATCTCCGCTACTTCTGCCTGTGTTGGGTTCTGTCCGAGGGCGCGAAGGAGGTCTCCGAGAGTCTCTCGTGGTACGGCACCAGTTCCCCGCTTGTCGAAAAGTGCAAACGCCTCTTTGTATTCTGCCATTGAATATCCATGTCAATCATTGTTCAGTATCATGGGAGAAGGACCAGCCAGACCAGCGTTATCACTCTGAGAACAACGTTAGACATGGTGATTGCGAGTATAGGAGAAACATACCATGATGATCGTAAGACGATGGAAGTTCACTGGAAGATGAGAGGAAGGTTGATTGTGTGTGGCTGTGCAGTCTGGCGCCACTACTCATCTCTTTCCATGGTGAGCACTTTTGGGCCCATCGCTTTGTGTGGACTACGGCTGATTTTTCTCTGAGGTAAGGACGTTGACCCACTTGCAGATACTGTTCCCCCTCGTCATGCTATCGAATCCGACGAGGAAGAGGACGAATACAACCCTTTGCCGATCACAGGGTCACACCTAGATCGTGTTAACGAGGCCAAGCTGATTCCTGGTGATCTTCCGCAAGGGAAGAGCTTGGTCATTGCGACTGGGGACATTGCGAAGTACTGGGCGCGTGGAGCCGATCTCGGAGAACAGAGCGGTGGGGGATACGTTAACAAAGTCCAAGTGCGTGTTTGATCTCACTCACACTTGCAACGAAGCCAACGCTGCTGGATGTGTAGGCTGGCCTTATTTTCAGCCCGGAGTGGACAATCTCTACTATTATCGTGTCTGAGGTGCTGACAAGACTACCTGTGTGGTCGATGCACCGATATGTGTCTGCCATCCTTGACGCGTTGAAGCCATCCAAGTACTTCCATAAATCATACTTGTCTTCCCAGATCTGACTATATGACTGTCTAGGGTGGTGTTACTGGATACATATTCTGCCCCTGCATACATTTCTGAACAACCAGTGCCTTTTGAAGATGCCCCACTGCGGTATCTCGCTACTCACGCCGTGGATGACACACTTGTGAGTTAAACTCAAACGAAAATGGGTACTCTTACTCAATGATCACTCTAGAAATCCAAAGTTGAACCATTTGCGCCTCCGAATCTTATACAATCTACTTCGGCCTCGTTCTTGTCGGTTCTCAGCGCCAGCCATAGTGAAGTTCATGGCACTCTCATTCTAGTTCCTTCACCACACATCCCCCCGCCTCCTCCCAAGGTCTTGAACCCTTCCAACTTCCTTCACCTTGAGCAAGATACCGTCGAATGGCCACAGGCGACAATTAACTTGGCACAAGATCTACTTTTCAGTTCGATCGGCGAAACAGCACCTCGCTGGGTTCAGCCCACAAGGCATGACGGGACGAGTTCGACAAGGAAGAAAAGTGACGTCGGCGAGGGTGGAATGTACATTTAAATTTGAGTGGGCCCAAGGGCAAGATGTGTGTGTATACGCATATAAAAGATATAAACAATCGTTATCAGTGCTTACAGAGGGTATCATAGTGAGTGGGAGTGAGAACTCGGAAAGTGGGGACCGTCTTGTCCATGCATCATGATCATCAGACATTTATCTGCCTGGGAAGGCACCGGGGACAGTCTGTCTCCTGCGCTCTGGATGGTGGAAGTAGGTACCATAGCGCGATGTCCGCGAGGGCGATGACGTAGGCGAAGCTAGCGGCTCATCGTCTCCCACAATGCTCGCCGATGTAATGGATTGCTCCAGTCCCCCAGTGTTCTCCCCCCCAAAGTCCTCATCATCACTATCCACCGCATCCTCCAGCCATAAACCATTGTCGGGCAGCATGATGACGCCCGACGCGACGTCGAAGCTCAGACGGTGATGGAGGTTTTGGCCATTCGTCCCTGAGTGCGGGCGGGCGTCTTCCCATGGGTTGCCCACTGCGGTAGGGTCTACTGCCCCATCCGTTTGTGTGCCTGCGCCCGTGGATGATCCGGCGAGTGCAAGATCGCGGTTTGGAGGGAGGCTAGAAGGCCGCCCTCCGCGCACTGAGCTGCTGTAGCGCTTTCGAAGGGTAAGGACGACGGCTTCATTGTCTTTGGGCGCTCGCGATGAGTTGGGATCGTGGTTTACGAGCGACTGCCCCTTCTTCAGCGGGAGCCACGGTTCTGGCAGCACCCCTGTAAGAGCTGGATGGCCGTATCGCTTTTTACCAGTGCTGTTAATAAGATTAGAACGGTAGGAAGTACGAGATACTGTTGGTCTTACTTGAGCACGCCGCTATACCAGCCGGCCATTGGCGGTTGCGACTGTGAAAAGAAAGTATGAGGTTGAAGTGCCGAAAAAACGAATAGTCACGTACATAATCAGTCCGTTCGTCCTCTGGAGCGACATATAGAGTGTCGTCATTCTGAGCATATCTCCGCTTGTTCAAGTTACTGCAGGGCGTCAATGAGCCTTGTTATCACGCCAAAATTGAAACCAAGCATACCTCTGAGACCATGTCACAGGATGGCCTGCTTTCAGCCTCATAACATCTGCGGTCTCTTCACCTCGCTGGACCTCAAATACCGACGAGAGGCTGACGAACTTGCTGAGCGGCTTGAGGTTCTTGTCAACATACCACGACCAAATGACAGTGCCTGCCAACAATGGCACGAGGAGAGAGGAAATGATATACGACTGCCGAAGTGTGAAGATGCCGATCATGAAGAGTAAGAAGATGACCACGCCCCAGATGAGGCGGATGAACGTAATGGGCCATGCTTGGCCTTGGGATTCGTAGGGCTTGTAGAACACTGATTCGATATGAGCGAGAGAAATATGGTTGTGGGGCACGAGTACGTACCGAAGAGAAGCTTGTACTTGTAGACAACGTAGCCCATGCCAAAGTAGAAGGCACCGAATACGACGATGAGGGGCTGCACGACGCTGTACAACAGCGTAATTACAAACATCAAGATTGCCTGCGGGTATACCACGCCGTAATTGATCATAGGCGGCGCATTAAGCTCGGCATAGTCTACGGGAATTATTCAGCATGAAAGAACAGAAAGCAAATCGCGAGAAACCAACCTCGAGGAGTACGCGTAAGGAACATGCGATAGAATACCCGGGGTATAATGACACCCAGGTTGAGAAGTTGAAGAGGCATGATACCAAGGCCTGTCGAGTGATTAAGACATGAAGAATGAAGGATTATTGTGAGCAGTGGCTCACCTTGCAAGATTACATATGAAAGGAAGAAATGCCTGAGAACAGTTTAATACAAGGAAGCTTGAAGCTCAAGAAGGAATATTTTACCTTGCTCTTCCAGCTTGTAAGGCCTGAGCAAGCTTCTCGGGAACTTTAGCTGGAGAATTGGCCAAGTCCTGCACGAGCTGCCAGTACGTGCTCGCTAAAAGGAAGATGAAGACGACATTGATCAAGAGGAACAGGAAGTATCTGATGAAAACGTCAACAGAAGTCCATGAGTAAATCTCTCGTCAACCTACTTCTTTAGCAGTGAGTACTCAACCCAGCTCCTGGCACGATATCCCTGCTGATAAGTCAAAGCTGCCAACGCGTCAAAGGCCTGGTATCGAGAATATCACTAGTTATCGACATACCTTCTAAGAGGAAGGGTAACAACGCGTTGAGGGTGATGACCGCCACACTGGGTAACGAGTTCTGAACGATGGCACGAATTTGCTCGTTCTGATCGATGAGTCTTCCGAGCCATGGCATTGCGTCCTTGATTTCCTGGTAACTTAACAAACTTGCGAGTGCGGAGATGGGGAAGAACCAGAAGAAGAGGAGGAGACCCATTAATGCCAAGACGAAGGCGTCTCGTGTTCGGATGTTGGCTGTGGATGGCGCCATGTTGGACCAGACAATATCGCGAGGTTCTGGTGCGAGGAAGGTGGTGACTGAGAGGGGGTTGGGCGCATGTGCGACTTGGACAGCTACTTGCTGTGAAAGAAAATGTAAACAAAGGTTTCGAAAGTTGAGAGGTTAATGCTCACTGCACTGGACATCTTTTCGAATGTCACAAATGCCGACTGTGTCGCCTTGAACCTTCCATTCGTCCTCCTCTTCTTGACGATTTCGTCTGCCTCTCGGAATTGCTTTTCCAGATACTCTAATGCATCAACCGTAGGGCTAAACCAACCCGTTCGCATCGTGGGCCGTTTGCGATGGGGAACGACAAATCGCCCGCGTCGAGGTTGCGCTTCCTCGAGATCGAGGTCGATCAATGGCGCAAAGTCCATACCCTCAGGGTCATACTCCTCTACTGAGCTCGGATTCCCGACATAGCTGACCCACGCGCGTTCAAGCGCTAGGAGCGCTTCCGTCCTCTTGTCCAGGAGTGTCTTCAGGCTTGAGACCTCCCGGCAAACAGTTACGCTCTCCACCGCGAGTCCCATGTGCTCGAAATACTCCGCCAACGGCCGTTCGCCTTGTAGGTGATTAGGCAGGTCCGTGACTAGGACGGTTCGTGCAGGGATAGAGTGGACAAGTTCTAGGGAGAAAAGCTGCCGGGAACGGATGAAGCGCCTGTAATTCCGATGGATGAAATAGAGGGCCAAGATTGTAAACAGGTAGGTGAACATAAGGTGGGCGGATAGGTATGAATTGGCGTCGTTAATGAGGTCGAGCCAGTCGTTCAGAGGGGATGTCTTATTTCCTGGGACTTCTAGAGTAGGTTTGAGCAATGGAAATGTCGCATTATCTGGCCATCCTTCGTCATCTGGGTCAATATCTTTGTTGTGCTGGTGGTTGCATGTGAATGAGAGAGCTGAGGATAGAGGTGTCAAAACATACCCTCCAGTTTAGAGGCATCAGTATCGTGACTGCGAAGAAGGAACAGACTGAGAAGAGATAGAATGACATCTTGAAGAAATTGAGCAGCTGAGAGCATAACTGAATGAGTAGACGTCATAGGTTTATGAATAATTACCCTGAGCTTACCACTGCTGCGTCTAGCCCAACTATTTGAAGCACAGTGAACTCTGATGTCCTAATGGTTGGCATAATCCACCCGAAGAACGCCTGGTGTGCATGCGCCTCATGTGGTGAGAAGCCTTGAGTACATGATAAGTGTCTAAAGTTCGGGACTGCGGGAATAAACTTGGGGTAAACGCACCTTTCAGTTTAGTCCTGGGTGCAAACAGTAGTGGCCATCGCGTGCGACAGTATGAGAAGACCAAAAAAGATATAATTCCGATGGTCGCTGAGATAGTCAGCTGGGTTGTGAACCAAGGCCCCTCAAATTTCTCTGTTGATTGGCATCCTGGATAGTCAAATCGGTCCCCTAGAAAATGATTAGGAAGGGCTCACGCATAGGAGGAGAGCCAGGTGGGAGTCCACCGCCGCCATCTCCATCGTCGTCAAAGAACATGAGGAATGTCGAGGCCATGATGCAGGCCTGTCGACGGTGAACGTTCTTGGCAGTTATTCACGCGCACAACTTTGATCCATGACACCACTGTTTGGCAATCACAGCAAAACAAGACAACACGTTCCTCGAGACAGGTCGCGTGCCACCGCTTTCGCTTCCGAGGTGACGACCTCAAGTTCACGCGACGTTCATCATCGATAGGATAACCGACTCCGGCCATGGATGGGGCTACCCAGTCATCGATCAAGTGTGGCGAGCCTGAACGCCCACTGACATAGGGTATCAGGATAAGCACAGCCCACTGCTGCCAGGCATTACTTCAAGCCTGCTGGTCAGCTTGTTGACACTCACTCCCTGCCCTGCGATGAATCCGATGGACGTTGATTCAGACGTCTGTCCTATATTACCTCACTGCCACTCTATTGAAGCAAAATCATACAACAGACCTCCTCAACCACACAGTGGCAGGAGACGGTCGTTCCAGGAACACGGGATGGCGCGGACGAACGGCGCTTCTAAAGCAAGCGATACCAATCGGACAGGCGAAACGCACGACGCGTATGCTACAGCAATGGCCTACCGGGAAAACGAATGGGCACATGGGTTAACGGCTCTCCTGCTGAATTCACGCGCCCCAGGCGGCTTGGTTGCATCCCTCGACTGGACACAATTGAATCGGTCGCAGTGGTCACAAGTAGAGCGCAATACCGCTTTCATAGAAGACTTCGGTCTCAAGCTCAAGAATATTGCCGAAATCAACCAATGTCTCGTGGCTCAGATGGAGGTGGAGAGTCGAGATATCCTACGGAGAATGGAACAGAGGCATTCTGTGTTGGCGTTTTGGGAGATTTTCTGCTCGTCTCCAGAGACTGAGGCAGTTTTCAAAGACATGGGCAGGACCGCCTCTTCAGGCGAACTTCGACACGATCAATGCCGGGCTCAGGGATGCGCCTCTCCACCAGATGCAAAGCCATCTGTCTCCTCTCGCCACCCCGATGCAAAGATGACCATTTGGGAAACATGTACCCCTGCTTCGCCCATGTCTCTATCCGCAACGCCTTCCAAACGTCGCGGCTCGGTAGTCCCCGATTCTTTAGAGAGACCATCCGTATTGCGGAGAAGCCCTCGAAGCGCTCGTCAGTCCGCATCCAACGACGAGTCGATATCGACCATTGGACCATTGCGATCCTGTACCAGCAATGAAATGTGGCCAACCGTCACTATTCCACGTCGAGGGGCAGCCAAATCCCTAGCTGATCAGTTTCTTCTACGAGTAAGTTCCATCTTTCATCGCACTGTTGGGTACATGCTGACATCGTTATCCAGGGCTAGGCTCGAGCCGTAGAACATGACACAACGTTTATCATATTTCGCTGTGGTGGAAACCTTGAAAGGATCGCCTTTCGCCACCGTGCAAGCCAGACGCTTTATATTTCGGATCTTATTGATCTTCGCGCTTTCGATGGGCTCATGCACGGTTCGCTGTATCTGGCTATTGTCCATGACGCTCTTGATCGAATTATACGAGAGGTGCCCAATAAAGATCAGGTACAAGGGAGGCCCTGCAGCCGAGGAGAACAGCCAGGAAGGCGGTACAAAACAAGAGCAGCTACCTCGATGGAGCTGGACGGGGCTCTTGAAGTACGCAAGGTGATTGCAGCCCCAGCTCATTTCCGATGTTGTACTAATGACCTGTGTTAAATCAGGCTTTGAAGAACTATGCTGACACCCGTGCTCTAGCCTTGCTAGAAATGCGCTACGACGTCTACAACTCTCCCGTCCCCGCTTCCTTCGTCCGATCTGGCACCAAGCGGAAAAGCACCTACTGCCCCAACGAGTACCTCAAGCTCATCTTGACGTCCGAAATAGCCTCAGGCGGCACCGGAGTTGTACATGGCGCGCAATTGGAACTTCTTCAGGTGGATGGAAAGACTTTACGGACGGAAGTTGTGGTGAAATTGGCATTTGAGCCACAGGAGATCGAGGGTATGAGGCATGAGTTTTTAATATATGGGCATTTAGAGGAGCAGGGCGTTGTGGAGGGCATACCGTGCATGTTTGGGCTCTCTGAGGATGTGGAGAGCGGGGCTTTGGCGCTGGTTATGAGTCATGTGGGAAGGTCTTTGTGGGATTTGAGGCTCGATATGAATTCTGTGGAAGTGAGGGTTGCTTCACGCATTAGGTGAGTTGGCGTTTTGATTGTGTATTGGGCCGGGAACTCAACACAGCCTTTGGTACTCTTGGAAGGGATGCGTACCTCAAGATTATAGGCAATATACACAAAGCGGGTGTTCGTCACTCTGATCTTCGACCGGAGAATCTTACGCTTACAGACGACGGACAAGTCACCGTTATTGATTTTGACCAGGCAGTTATCAACCCCACCAGCGCAGCTAAGAAACGCGAGATGTTGCTTCTTGTCGATATGCTAGGGGGAGGGGTGCTATACGATTCCAGATAGCCACAAGTATGATGGTCGTAGCCTTCCTAAATGAACTACACATATCGAAGACATTTAAATTCTCTCTTCACAGATCAGTCAATGGAAGACATAGGTATACATACACCTTCAACTCTAGGCTTAATAAATGACAATACCTCTTGAGGCCATGATGGATGGATGTAAGCCTGTCGACACTGATCTTTTTGAATTTTTCGCACAATCTACACCGCACAACTTCCGGCCTAGTCTGACAACACTGCTTAACCGAGCAAAGCCAGCCTGAGTCAGGCAAATGAACACGTCCCTTAACTTGTTGTGTGTTGGTTGCCTGTTGGTCGCGTGCCATGTTCGCTTCAACTTGGGTAGGAGACCTCTCGTTTCCACGACGTCCATAGAGACCAAGCAAGCTTTTGCCCTTTCTGTCACATCTCCTCTATTGAGATCCCCTGGGTGCTACAGTACTCCTTGATCATGCCTGATAATGGGTTGACGCAAACTCAGAAGACAAAAGTGATTCTTGTTGGCATTGGGTGAGAGCCCATATCTTTCAGTCTCGAGCCATATGTAGCTTGTCATGATCAATGGAATGGCTGTTAACCCTTTTGTCTAGGGGTGCAACATGCTCAGGGAAAACAACTCTTGCCAAATGTCTAGAGAAAATACTACCCGACTCTCTAATTATTCACCAGGATGTTCGTAAATAATCCTTGTAGTTGCGGCGATTCATCTCTAACCTTTCCTTCGTTCATCTAGGATTTCGCACCTGTGCGTCTCTATCTTTTTCTTGTCCCATGTCTGGTTTTAACTAGAGATGGATATCATAGCCAGAGGAACAAGTTCCTGTGCATCCAATACACAACGTGCGGGACTGGGATGCCGCTCCGGGAGCAATACTGTGGCCCAAGTTTGTTCACTTGCTTCGGAAGGTAAAAGCGACTGGAAAGGTACCTTCTGACCATAGAAGTCACGATGACCTAAACGGGCAGAAGGATATCGAGCCTATAACAGACGAGGGTGGGCGGCGGTGGTTTGGGGTTTTTGAGGACATCCGGAAAAGGCGAGAACAACAAGTTGACGAAAGAATAATTTGGGTACTGGTGGAAGGGTTTCTCCTGTATTGGAATCAGGTATGTTCAGACCATTCAAGGACAGCAGAATCCGCTGACAGTTGGGTGGCAATAGGAGGTGATAGATGAATTAGACGTCCGAGTATTCCTCAGAGTACCGGAACCTATTTTAAAGAAGAGACGGTATGAGAAACATGGATACCACATACCAATTGCAAGTAAGCATGTTTTTCGCTGGACATACGAGAAGCAACTCTGGCAGGTGTCCTGATGATCTCCCCCTCCCGACATTTTAGCGTTGATACCCACTGAGGGGGACTCCACTGTCGTCCCGCCCCCACCGTGTGGTTGGCTTTCTGCTCCTGGGGTCCAATCTGACCCAGAGGAATCGCTATGGAGAGACTTTCCAGGCTCCTGGGAACAAATGATATACCCTGCATACGTGGATGCACACCGCGACGTGTTTATAGACGGGGACATGGAGTCAGGCTTGCCTGGCAGTAAGGTGGAGGGATTGCTCGTTATAAACAGCTTCGATCTTGATTTTAGCATGGATGAAACTGTTTCGAGAGTGTGTAGAGTACTGGAAGATGTTGGGGGAAATTAGAGGCGTATCATACAAGTCAAGACCGTCTTGACATTGGGCCGCGCCACTGGAATTATGCGTGACGTTCAAATATCGGAAGTTCAAGTGGATGAAAAGACTTTGTAGACTGGCGTTATGGGTGAAGTCGGCCTTCGAGCCGTATACGACTCCAGATATAGTAGTATCCTGCCACGAGTACATTCATAGGCTTTGAAGCTGAGTGAACTTCCCATGTTTACGGCGTTCTTATTTGGCAGCAACGTTTCAGCCATAACTTAGCAATTTTAGGACAGATTGCCTTGCGCGACTCCAGGGTATGCACGATACAGATTCCAAGCCCTCCTCTCCACGGTTTCAAAGCTCTCTCGCGACGCCATGATGTTTCTGAACTCGGATGAGTCCGCAGCGGATGAATCTTCGAACTCTGGATTAAAAAGTTCGTCAATCTCGAGGATCTCAGATAACGATAGTCATGCTTGCCATGTAGGACCAGGTACTTCGACACGATCTGCTCCTCAGGACCTCTGCCAGCGACGGCTGTTCCAGTCTTGAGGTTGTCAATGCACTCGAATGTCCTCGTCCTCACCCAACCCTTTACACTCTTCGCACTCTCGAACACGTCTTTGGTCCAGTCATCGATAGACGCACCAGAAGACACATTTACGCCGTGGGTGACGATGAATGTTGTTGGGTTTGCGGAAGCCAGTGAGGTGGTTACCGACGACTCGCCGGAGTCGGACAGTGTTGCACATGTCCTGCGGTCGAGTACCTCCAATCGAACGACGAGTGCGCCCTCGCGCGGGCTGCGATTGGCGCGCAGACGGGTGTAGCTTTCGTGCTCAAAGGTTGTGGTGTCATCGATGTCGTAGAGAGCGAGCCAAGAGGGCGTCTGGGAGTCTGCGGCAGAGAATCGGGCTCCTGTGAGGAAGGATGGTAGATGGTTCATGCGGAGGGGTACATGTTCGTTGTTATACCAGTCTAGATAGATTAGATGATTGTGAGTTAGCTTAGAAGCCCCCGCAGACACGAGTTGGATACACACCCTGAAACTCCTCGAGCGTGACCTGGTTTCCGGGCTCGGAGAATACGATGAGAAATCCAAGAGCCATACTGGTTGTGGTGATGTTTCTGTTAGAAAAGACTCCAGAATTTATCGGCGTGTGCGCCTCAACCTCTGCTCCATCATCCGAGCCGGTGCCGTCGGGCGACGCTATTCTTGCTCCAAATTCGAACCTATATCCTCTCAGCGTATTGACGAGAGCTCTTCCGCATATGTTCGTGTTACTGAGGCATGCAGAAGATAAAATTTGATTTGGTCGTTGGTGGTCAAGTCAAGGTCAAGGTCAGCTACGAATTCGTCGGACCTCGGAAGGCTCCTTGTCCGTCTCTTCAACATCTACCAAACCAAGCGCTCGACTTCAGCGCTCTACATTTCATTGTGTGGCCCTGAGAAGCTGTGGAATACAGACAAAGGGAGCACAGTCAACCTCAACACCTAGGACAGGCGCATACTCCCGTCCAACTTCATCGGTTATGAGCACAACCAGCCTACCAGTTCTTCTTCCAGGAGGAAGTACACCAACAGAACCAAGTGTACCTCATCTAGAATGGAAGCCGCAAAAGTACCGCACTGCTCCTCAACCACCACCACAGGATGACGGAAAGTTACAAGAACTTGAACTCGCGAGTGCTCGACAAATGATGGATGGGAAACTCATCAAGAAGACAAGGCCAAGACGGACTGTGGACTACAATGGAGGCATGGGTCGCTGGGCATTGGTACGTTCTTTATAATAGATGCATACCGGTGAGCGAATGACTGACAATTGCACTTCATAAACACAGTTACGAAAATCACGACCCAATCCATCGTATGTACCATACCTACGGCCAAGTCCACCGTATATTATCGATGTACGAATCTTGTCATTGGAAATACACGGTTCTCTTAACTCTCTGGACTTCAGCTGCTACCTCCGAAAGCCTACCCTGAGAATTCCTCCACCTCCCTCTGCACCAAGTTTGTTCACACCTCGACGAACAAGATACGATGTCCAGTCAACGTGGTCACTGTGAGCAAAAATCCCTCCTCCCAGAGATTATAGCTAAGCCAGTGTAGTGGACACCCGAAGGTCGACGCGTACTCACAGGTTCCACCAGTGGAGAGTTCACATTATGGAACGGCTTAACATTCAACTTCGAGACGATTCTCCAGGCCCATGATACCGCAATTTGTACCATGGCCTTCACCCACTCCGGGGCATATCTCGCGTCCGCCGACAAGAGTGGCATCATCAAATATTTCGAGCCCAACATGAACAACTTGACTGCATGGCAAGGCTCTAACTCTCGGGAGGCTATCCGCGGCCTGAGCTTCAGCCCCGACGATCAGCGATTTGCCACTGCCAGTGATGACTCGAGCGTGCGGATTTGGAATTTCCAGGATCAACGGGTGGAGAGTACTCTCACTGGTGTGTGCTGTAGATTTATATTTTCTGGTCATGAGCTTAAAGAGTTGCAGGTCACGGATGGGATGTCAAGTGTGTGGAATGGCATCCGACAAAAGGCCTCCTTGTGTCTGGAAGTAAAGACAACCAAATTAAGTTCTGGGATCCTCGAACAGGGACTGTCCTTTCAACGCTGTATGTATTTTTCTACCATTTCATCTTTTCACCTGAACTAATTTCGACCTGCGCTCTAGACATCAACACAAGAATACTATCCAGGCGTTATCATGGTCCCCAAATGGCAACATGGTATCCAGTGCCTCGCGAGATCAAACCATACGCGTCTTCGACATCCGGGCGATGAAAGAGTATTGTGTGCTCAAAGGCCACAAAAAAGAAGTCTGCTGTACGTCTCCTCCAATTCTCTCCCTTTTCTTACTCCTTTCTCATCAGCTCTTCTCCACACAGCGGTCGCCTGGCATCCCGTACACCCCCTCCTCGTTTCTGGAGGCTCCGAAGGCGCCATCCTGCACTGGGACCTCGCGACAACGGAACCCTCCTTCACGCAGCCCACGGCCGCTCCACGCGCGACGCTCTCCCAAGCACACGACTCAAACGTCTGGTCCCTCGCGTTCCACCCGCTCGGCCACCTCCTTGTCAGCGCGTCGAACGACCACACCACACGCTTCTGGTCGCGCGAACGGCCTGGAGATGCAGGGAGTGTGTTCTCGGGCGGCGGAGAGAAGCCGCCAGAGGAGGCAGCGCAGGATGAGGATGAGGACCTGGTGCCTGGGTTCGTTGGGTTCGTGGGACAGAGCAGTGGTGGTGGAGGTGCGAGTGGATATGGTGCGGCCAGACAAGGGCCTGCGGCGGGGGCGGGGGATGCGCAGATGTTTGGGGACATGTCCGCGGGATGGTTTGAGGACTCTGGCGACGTCAAAGGGAATATTCCTGGCGTGGGCGGGTACTCGGACGGTGCTAACCGACGCGGTGCGGGTGGGGGTGGAGGTGGGTATGGGGATGCGGGGATGTCGGATGACTTTATCCCAGGATTTGGGGCACAGTCGCAAGCACAGGATGCCAGTGTTGCGTTGAGGCAGAGTGGGCCATTGCCTTCGCAACAGGATATGTATGGGGTGCCCGACGAATATGGACGTGATACAGGGGGGCGGGGAGGGGGAGGAGACGACTGGGGCCGGGGTGGAGGAGGAGGAGGAGGAGGAGGAGGAGGAGGAGGAGGAGGAAATCGTCAAGGTCGCTGGGGACCACGCCGTGGTGGTGGTGGAGGTCGCTATTAATCAAAATATGTACGAAGACTGACTTAATGGATATGTCCCGTGATTATCACTACAAGTTGACCTGGCCTTCTGTATGGAACACGTTCTAACGAGAATGATTGGAAAGGCTTGTCTTTGAAGGAGAGCTCGAGTTATGTGGATCCATCACCTCATCGACTCAAATATTCCAGGTCAGGGAACTTGGTAGCAGCAACAAATGTTTTATTTTATTCGCAGTTCAACTGAAAAGGATTGACGTGGTCGTCGCCATTTGGACAACCCTACAAAGCTGTGCACCCTATTTTTTTGTTACACTCTCACAGGCATTGAGAGTAGTAAGCTGTGGGTGGACTTAAGTAAGAAACACAAAAACAGAGAGAATAATTGCAGACGTACCGCCGTTGGCCTGGCAAGTGTAAGGAGAGGCGCAAATAGTGGGGCCAGTCCAGCCAATACCACCGCACTGTCCCCAGTGGGCAGCAGTGCTAGTGGAGGACCCTCCTGAAGCAGTTGTGGTGGTGGTAGCAGTGGTCGAGGTGGTAGTGGTTCCGGTTCCAGCGCTTCCCTCAGAAACAGTGATGGAGGAAGATCCGCTGCTCTCGTAACCCTCAGTGGCGAGGATCTGGTAGTTGTGTGTGCCCAATTTGAGACCAGTGGTCGCCCATGCGTTGAAGTGGTTTGCGGTGGTGACGGAGCCTCCGACGCGCTTGGTCTGGCGGACAGACCAGAACTGGTCGAAGGTGGCGGTACCCTCGATGGAGGGCTGGTTGGTGCGGACGGTATGGTAGATATCGTAAACACCACCGTCAGAGGTGACAGAGCCGAGACGGGTGGCGCCTGTGCTGGGGTTGTAGGTACCGAAGGACTCGACGATGTAGTACTCGATGAGGGGGTTCTGGGTCCATCCATACACGGACAAGTAGCCGTTTCCGGGGGAGCTGAAAGTACCGCTGTAGTTGATCACCCTATCCGAATCGTCAGGTCATATACAAATAAAACTGAAAAACAAGAGCTTACCTGGCCGCTCCTGGGAGCCAACCGATTCCACCGACAACGTTCTCAGTAGCAGCGGTCCAGCTGAGGCTGTACTGGCCAGTGCCAATATCCATGGTGGCACCGGCATTGTTTTGCATCCATAGGGAGTAGTAGTAGCCGTTGAGCGTGCCAGTGCCACTCGAAGTGAACGTCGTGCGTTTAACAAGTTCGTGGGCAGCAGTGCCGTTGAAGTTCGGCATGGCCATGATGGTCATGGCCGCAGAGCAGAGAGCGAGAAGGGGGGTGAAGGAGACCATGGCGAATGAATGTAGAGCTTCGACTGGATTATAGGGGTGCCATTGCGCTGCCTTTATACCGGCCACGGGCGCGTAACAGGTTCACTTAAGTTTTGACGCGTGATGTACAATGAGGGGTGCGGATAATTGATATAATTAGACTTGAATTTCCCCGTCGTCAAATGTTTCCTTGGGGTCAGGCTTTGATCATGACTTACCGGCCGAAGCTGAGCGCTGAATCCCAAGAGTCGAAAGGTGACTCGCAAGGGAGCCAATGTCGAGCACGACAAACCAGAACTAGATGGTTGTTACGACTTCCGTATCGACGCGTGAGTCTAGTAGAACAGTACTCCTGCTATCTTTCTGTGGTCCGAATTCTTGATTCATCCGAATGAACCACCTGACCCGTCTCGTCAAGGTACGCGAGTTGTTGGCTGTGCGCATTGGTGGCGAGTGACTACAGGGTTAAATTTCTAGTTCATGAGTAACTGAAGTACTGAAGGCTCAGCGCTCAGGTCCGAGGTAACTGGGAAGAGTTTGGGCTCGTGATTACCTGTGATTGCCCTTTCACTCATTCAGCGTAAACAGACTCTCGATCATATGTAATTGCAAGGAAAAACCTCGATATATTTTACATCCCCTCTCATCAATTGTAAAAGACTCGTTCGGAGTTATAATGGATAATGTCGGGGAGGTTGGAGTCTGGTGGAGTTGCGTCAGATACGTCGGAACCATGGACGGACAAAGACGACTTTTCGCTAATTTTCGTCGTCAGTTTCGAACAGGATTGGCCGTTGGAGATAGGCATTGCAAAGTCAACAAGTACCATACGAAACTGATACGAAGCGAAGAGGTGGTGAACGTTGGTGAACGTGGCGCTCAAATGGCTGCTGGGTTGTCGCCATGCTATATGGTTACTTGAACCTTCAATGCGCGTGTTGATTCAACTTGTTGGTCAATATTACGACTGCATTATAATAGGGTCACTAGCAAAGTATGTAGACCCAAAAAACCAGTTGAAATTGATCCTCCAGGCCCATGTAAAGGACGTACTTGGGCGTGACGGGCTTTCTACTCAGCCTATGAACTTTCTCGATGAGCAGTTCTATCATTAAAAGTCTTATTATAATGCAAATACTTAGGTCAAGCTCTAGAGCTCTTCCGGATCCGGAGCACATCTTTCCTCAAACCTTTCCTCCCCTCATTGATGCTCTCCATCTGAGCCAAAGCCCTATCCTCTGGCATCCTTGCGAGTTGTGTATTCGAACGCACACGCGGGCGGCGCTCTACATACCATTCCCATGCAAGACGCACGACCTCACCATCAGCGTCGTATGGGGTCGGGATCTCTGAGTACCCAGGTCGCGCGGTGGGGTGTCGCACGTAGATAGCAGAGCATGTCGAAAAGCTAGGTTCGATGTACGCGGGAATGAATAACCACGGCGACGAGTAGTGGGGGAGATAAAAGGGTGTTAGGCTGTACTTGGGTGGTTCCGGCGTGGGTTCAGCTTTTGGTTCAGGTGTTTCCTCCTCGATGCCCAAAGTTTTATTGGACTCCTCGACGGCGGCGGCTACAATTTCGAGCTCGGCGCGGGTAGGCGTCCCAGGTGCCGGTTCATCTTGGACCGGTTTCTTGTTCTTGAATTGGCGGTCCTCCTCCGCCTGAGCATCGGTGTCCCTGACGTGTTTTGCGTAGTTGTTGACGTCGTACCAGTTGGGGCTATTTGGTATTTTGAAGAAACGGATAGCGTTGGGGTTGACTGAAATCATGTCTCCTGGCGCCAAGCGAGTATTTGCGTTTTGGTGCTATAGGACGTGAGCACATGATTGAGGTAGAATATTGGAGCAGAGACGAACTTTCTTGCCGTTCAACAAAACGTCCCCGTGAATAATGAGCCTCCGTGCCTCATACACGCTGTGCACGAAACAGCATCTGAACAAGAAAACGTCGATTCTTCTCTCGACTTCGGAAAACATCAAGCTTCCGACTGGCGCCATGCCCTTTTGCTCTTCCTCCTCCTCGAGCTCCTTCTCCTTCTTCTTACGCAGAGCAAATTCTTCCAGCGATGCCTTATCGTCTCCAAGAACTTTACGTTTGGGCCGCACGTCGGGAAGCGTCTCGGGAAGGAACCAACGTTTGAAGACCTTTTCCTTGATGAAGTCTCCGTGGTACGCGCGCAGAACAGCCTTGGACTTCCACCGCTGCTGGAACATGGTGGCGGTGGTAGACTTGAAGATAATATCGCGCTTTCTGGGCCCCTCAGTTCGTGTATACAAGTTGTACAGGTTTTTGGGCGACCAGCTCTGTGAGGGTTTGCCGTTAGCAAAAGTTCCAGGTAAAAGGAATATTGAAGCACCATTCGAGGCAAAGCCTTTTTGATGCTGAATACACCCGCGTCACGCATGGCTGGTGTCGCTGAAGGGGAGGAGGAGGAGGAAGTCGGCAACGTCAACGTCGAACGCGAACCTGAAATTTCGGGTGTGAGAGGGAGTTGAAACTCCGCAGCACGTTCCCCATCTCCTCGTACTCATCATCATGGTTCTGGTTCTGGTCATTGGCGACCTCCACATCCCTCACCGAACTCATGACCTCCCCGCAAAGTTCAAGAAACTCCTAGTTCCCGGTAAAATCCAGCAAATTCTGTGTACTGGGAACGTTTGTGACAAGGAGACGTATGAATACCTCAAGACTATCTCGCCCGACGTGCATGTCGTTAAGGGAGATTATGATGAGGTGCGGGTACTACACTTGATACTCAATGCGAAGTATTGAAGTATACGACAGAGTGCTGCCTCGCCATTATCGATCACTGTAGTTCATTCACCAATAAAGATTGGCGTCATACACGGCCACCAATGTATACCCACCGGCGACATTGACTCGCTTAGTTCAATAGCACGGCAGATGGACGTAGACGTTCTCATCTCGGGGCACACTCATACGTCAGTCTACCTCGTACTTTCCGCAGCAGCAACTGATTAACTCCTTATCTGGCTAACACAGCTTCCAGGCCGTTGAAGTTGACAACAAATTCTTTGTTAATCCCGGCTCTGCCACTGGCGCTTGGACAGGTTCCTACAATGGGTGCCTATTTTGCTTTTTCACCTTTCATTTCCGTGTTCGCTGACGACAAGTCTTATCGTTCAGGGACCCGATTCCATCGTTCGCGCTCATGGACATTCAGGGTCCTGTGGTCGTGACTTATGTCTACCAACTCATCGAGGGCGAGGTACGCGTGGAGAAGGTTGAGTGGCGCAAGGAGCCCGAGGCAGTACCAGGGGCGCCACGAAGCACCGTCATGCCACAGAATATTCCTAGCCCGACACCTGGCAGCCCGCAAAGCGGATCAGTCTGGTAATATAGGAGGAACTTTGGGTCACTGCGTGCGTGACGAGGCGATGGCCCGTTGGCCAAGTCCGACTACTAGATGCATGAGAGTACCTTTACACCAGGTTCCTTATATCTGAACACGCAAAACTCGGCGTTCACAATTTTTGGTCTTTGAGTCGGATAGTGCGCTCATTGACAAGGGAATAGGCGAAACTTGGTGTTCGTGTGTCAAGGGCAGCCTGGCTTTGAGGCGCGAGTGTAGGATATAAACGGATAGATTGGACTTTTGAAGGTGTACCCATATTGGACAAACAATTCTAATATTACCTTTCTAGTGGAGGAGGCGAGAGGTGCGCAGAAGTTCAACACAAATTCATTATCAATATCGCAAACGTGAACTATGAAACAGTTCTGAAGTGTGATGGCGTAAACTCCAATCCCCTTTGAACGTTGGACGTTTAGACGCAAATGACACCCCAGCGAAATGAAAGGCCGCTAAGCCAGAGACCATATTAGCTGGGGTACTTTTAAAGCAAAATGCGTAGTACCTTGTTTTGTTTTTTAAGACCCAAAGCTCTTACAAGCATTGAGAGTAGTAAGCTGTGTTACATATGTCAAAAGTAATGAAAAGGCAGAGCAGAGCACCCTGTAGACGTACCGTTGGAGGCCTGGCAAGTGTAAGGGGAGGCACAGACGGTAGGGCCAGTCCAGCCAATACCACCGCACTGACCCCAGTGCGCAGCGGTACCAGAGCCAGAAGTGGGGGTGCTGCCAGTTGAGGTGGTCGTGGTAGTGGGGTTCGTCGGTACGGTTGTCGTTCCGGTTCCACTTCCCTGAGAAACCGTGATGGACGAAGATCCGCTGCTCTGGTAACCCTCAGTGGCGAGGATCTGGTAGTTGTGTGTGCCCAATTTGAGACCAGTGGTCGACCATGCGTTGAAGTGGTTTGCGGTGGTGACGGAGCCTCCGACGCGCTTGCTCTGGCGGACAGACCAGAACTGGTCGAAGGTGGCGGTACCCTCGATGGAGGGCTGGTTGACACGGACGGTATGGTAGATGTCGTAAACACCACCGTCAGAGGTGACAGAGCCGAGACGAGTGGCGCCTGTGCTGGGGTTGTAGGTACCAAAGGACTCGACGATGTAGTACTCGATGAGGGGGCTTGTAGTCCAGCCGTAAACGGAGAGGTAGCCGTTTCCGGGGGAGTTGAAAGTACCGCTGTAGTTGATCACCCTGTAGCCAAATAGTTAGGCCATACGCCACTGAAACAGTGATACATCAAGATGCTTGCCTGGCTGCTCCTGGGTTCCAGCCGATACCACCGACGACGTTCTGGGTAGCGGCGGTCCAGCTAAGGCTGTACTGCCCGGTGTTGATGTCCATGGTAGCGCCAGCATTGTTCTGCATCCAGAGGGAGTAGTAGTAGCCACCGATGTTGCCAGTGCTGCTCGAAGTGATCGTCGCACGTTTAGCGAGCTCGTGATCAGTGCCGTTGAAGTTCGGCATGGCCATGACGGACATGGCCGCAGAGCAGATTGCGAGAAGAGGGGTAAAGGAGACCATGCTGCTAATGGGTATGGCTTGGATGACCGATGTCTGGCCAGCAAGTGGATTGTATAGTTCTTATATAAGTCCTCCCGGCAAAAACACGGTATCATGCCGTCAGAAATTTGATTCTAAGTAACGGCACAAAACCGTCAGGTAATGACGCGTGATGAACTATAATGTCCCTGCGGATAATTTGTGGCGGATTCCCTTGTTAGAAGCTGCTGTCACGAATTCTGTACTGATGGAAAGAGAATACTCACCAAAGTCAATGTCCATTTTTGTCCCCCAAAGGCCGAGGAAAGTATTTTTGATATAAAGACATGGTATACGTACGTAGTTTCACCCAAACGAACACAGTAGTATCCCTGACAGCAGTAAATCCACCTTTCGCTTTGAAGGGTTGCCAAGGTTGCCACAGGTTTGCCAAGTGCACGCCCTCGGTGGTGGTATCCTTTACAAGCCGCAAGCACATCTTTCTCCTCGCACGAGAGGCTGTCAGGTTGGTCAAGTCTTGCCCGAAATCAATCCGTACCTAGAGGTACATTCGTCCTGATCGCCCTCTCTTGGCGGCTATACTATGCTGTGGGATGTCTTCGGCACGCAGCTGCCAAAAGCATGAACTTCTTCTGAATTGTTTTGAATTGGCACCGCAAACAGCCTTGACCCTCCCTAGATGGAAAAGAGACGTGTGACCGAGCCCACCTGATCATTATCGACGAAAACAATGCCTCGATCCCGATCATCAGTGGGTTTCGGGAATTAGCTGGAGATTTCGCGGCGCAGCGGACGAAATCGGAATTCCTTAGGAATTCATTTTCCGTTCTTGGCATTGAATATTGATATATAGGAGAACCATTAGCCAGGGGGCTGGTCGAGATGGGGCAGGTGTAAGAAAGCTTCTGATATTTTCGATGATCGAGAGACTCAGAGAGTAGGTGAAGGGAGTTGAACGGTTAGATGTGCGAACCTAACACATTTAGCTCAACGTCTCGAATGGAGTTGTAGTGCCAACAGGTGATCACCGGTGGCAGACCTTACATTGATCACAGATGATGATAGTCGACAGCCAAGAGGCAGAGAAGTCCAGAGTCAATTTGTCTAGAACGTGGGATATATACAACCGCCGAGAAACCCATTGCAGGGTCGGTACATCCTGATGTTGCCATGTCCACTGGTCCTTTCTCAGGAGATGGGCTCTGAGTCTCTATGGATGATAATATTTTCGGAATTTCAAGCAATTCCCTTTCCTCAGGAGTTAAACCCTGTAGTTAACGTTTAAATTGTGCGATGGGATATAGCGTTCTAAGTCCAACCGTGAGACGCTCCTATGGGATGTCAATCTCGACAAAAAGGAAGTAAGCATAGTGCCACAGGTGCCAAGTCAAGGGGAAGTTCAGAATCGAAGTAGTCTATTTGTCTAAATGCGGGGTGAATGGGGAAATAAAGCCGTCTGGACCTGTCCGACCTACCAAGTCAGGCGGCGTCCGATGATGCGTACATCCTGATTAGTACGGCTATTGCGTATGATCTATAATAGATATACTTTGGGCTGTGGTGACAAAGTGGTGAAGGTAGAAGGCTAAGGAGTGGTTGATAGATTAGATCGCGATTAGATTTTACGGTCAAGAGCTAAATCATGCATGATCAGTTTTGATCGTTTACTTATCAACGACTTCTTAGATACAAGTAAGGCTCAAGGGCAAAGTGGTGTGCGCAGGACCTAGACATTGAAATCGAAGGTGCACAAGAAGATAATACAAGCCAAACTAGGAAATGACGCAGCGGAACGACTGAATTTGTCTATCTAGGAGAGGCCATATCCTCACATCAACGGAATGCCCTGGTCCTGCACAGGTGGCGCCCGCCCGTCCCCGACAAGGACGTGTGCGCCAACGCTCGTGACGCCGTCGACAGTCACGAAGATCCAGCCTGCCGTCGGTCATCGGTCATGCGCCACAACGAGCAGATAAGGGGGGTAACTTACCGGGGCCGGGGGGGTACACTCGATTGTTAGGGGGCGTCGTGAACGTGAGCATCGCGTGATCGTGCTCGAGGGATGCAGGTAGGAAGACGAGCCGCGCGCTGGAGTGGAAGGCGTGTGTTGAGAAGCCCAGGTCGATTAGGGCGACTGGGGTAGGGGTTGTGAGTGGGAATTACAGAGGAAGGGAGAGAAGGAGAACCTTGGATGTTGTCGTCCTTGAGACCGGAGGGGATGCTGATGGGGACGGTCACGGCGTGGTTGAAGGGCAGCGTTGAGGGCATGTCGTGTAGTGACGGTCGTGGGACGTTCATGTATGGCGGGTTGAGGTATTCCACGCGGAACTCGCTGGAAAGGTACATTACAATACAATACAGACGACAGAAGACGAGAGGGGACGGACGTGTGCAGCCGGGTATTATTCACGATGAATGGATTCTGGTTTGGGTTCGAGCCGGCGATGAAGATGTTGCTGTGGAAAGTAGGTGCTTATCAGAGAGGGGGATGTGGAGGGGGAGGAGAAACACGTACCCGCTGGGCGTAAGAGTTGCTGTAGAGTGGTACAGTCGCGCAATGTCAGTCGGAGGCATGCCCTCGCTGCTGAACCGCTTCCCAAGAGGCGCCTTCGGGTCATATATCACCGGCTGGAATCTGTCGTCAAATCGGCACATCATCAGTTACGCGTTACGCGCAAAAACATCGATGAAGAGGGGGAACCCCCCACGTACACAGGATTATCCGCATTCGACTGCCCATCCACCGCATTCGCCACGCTACTGAGCGCTGCATACCCCGTCGCGCCCCCATTAACAATAAGCACGCGCCCATCCGGCAACAATATCATCTCCGGCATGATCCTACCCTGCGGCATGTGCTCCACGACCCACCCTTTTTTAATGCCCTCGGGTGTGACGCTGATGCGGCTGCACTGGTCCGACGCGGGGTCCTGCGAGGATAGTTGGAGGGACGGGATGGAGTCGCTTACGGCGCTGCCGCCGCATACGAGGATCTCGGGCTCGTAGGAGGGTGGGGAGAGGGGCAGGAGTGTGGCGGTTCCGTCGAAGGGGTTCGTTATGCGCACGCCGTTGGGGACGGAGGGGAGGGCGGTTTCGATGTGGGTCTCTACGTCGTAGATGATTGTGAGGTTGTTCGCGATTATGAGGACTTGCCCGTTGGGGAGCGCGAAGCCTCTGTATATATGAGGGTAAGGTAAGTTAGGATTTGAGAGGGGAGGGACACGCACCGAGGGAAGAGGTTTGCGGGGAGACTGCGCTCTAGGAAGGGCGACGGACGCGCGAGCCCGCCGTCTTTGGGGGGGAAGAACTCGAAGCTGTTCACTGCAAACGAGATGTTGTTGTAGAACGAAGTCGTGTCACGGATGCCGCCTATGACCATCTGTGCCGCGACTATTATCAATATTATATATCTATCTTAAGACGAGGGAGGGGGCGCACCAGGGAGCCATCGAAGATGCGTAAAGAGGACGGGTACCACCGCGTCGTGGTGAGGTGGTGCGTCGCGGGGTTCTCGAAAATCGTGCACCCTGCGCCTGTAGGATCTGTGCAGGGTTCGAATAGCCGCAGGAGCATGCGCCCGTCCGTGTCTGGTTCGATATCGGGGTTCTCCACCTTGTTGCCGCCCACGCTCACCTACACACGCCCACACCGTCAGTACCCCCCACACTCAAACTTACAAAAAGCAAACAAGCACCCACCATAGTCCCATTACTCAAAAACCCGCCACTCCCACAGAACGAGTCCGATACCAGACTGAGCGGGCTCGCGGTGTTCGTATCGAAATTCCATAGGGCGCCCCACGCGCCGTGCCCGTTGAGCTGGAGGGGGTCGCCCTGTGCGCGATCGAAGGTTATTGCAAGGGTGCGGGAGACTACGATCGTTTCGATTGCTACGATGCCGGTGGTGCCATTTTGGACGAAGGTCCATGCCGGGGCGGGTGAGGCCGCGGCGGCGGAGCCTAACAAAAGAGAGAGTACAACGATGGGGTGCATAATGGAATGGCCTGGGGTTGTGCATGGTACATGCGGCTTTATGGGAGCTTGTGAGAGACGTGAGAGCGGGCTGCTGTGTATAGTGTATAGTGTATGGGAACGCGTAGAGTGTTTTTGGCGTGTATTTCAAATTATGGGAGGGGATGATGGCTGCGCCGAGGTCACGATGGGGGTGGCCATGAGTGTGCTATGGTTGCGGCACCGGCAGGAGCTGGTGTTGAGGTGTTGAGGAAGGGGTGTTTATGACGTGACAGCGTGGTGTTGTGCTACGACGAAGCCCTCGAAGGTCGGGGTTGGATACAACGAGATCATTCTTCTCGTCGCAGTAGAAGGGCGGTGTATGTGTTGTTGTTGAGTAGCCGTCCGTGCTGTAGGTGACCCCTGTGATGCAATCCTTTTCATTTCAAGAATTATTAGGATGATGGCCGTGGTGGATGAGAGAAATATTCCCCTTAAGCTTCCTGTATAAGAGTACCTGATCATGAGTATTCCTAGACAAAGTCTTGTGGGAAGACTCGGAGAAGAGAGTATAATCCGACGCACGCACCCGTAGTAAATCCAGATCTCATCCCGCAACCCCCAACAGAGTAGAATAGGTGTATAGTAAATATGTAGATAACACGCGCAACTGTTTATATATTATGGTTCCTGCCGGCTCTCCCTGTCTTTTCCAGAACTACTCCTCGTCGCTCTCCGTCTCATACCCATCATCCCCCACACCCCTTTCCCTAGACGCAGATGCAGACGCCGAAGCCCGTTCCCCAAGAACCTCAACAACCAACTGGCCGCCCCCCTTCAGCGCTTCCACGTCCCCAAGGCGCGTCTCCGCCTTCCACGGGAGGGGCGCACGAGGGTACGACGAGACGAGGAGGAAGCCCCACCATTCCTGTGCTCCTGCTGAGAGGTGGGGGAGTAACGCAGCTTCGAGCGGAGAGGAGGGTGCGTCGCCTGCGGGGGATATTTGGGGTACCGTAGAAGGGGAGGAAGGGGGGGAGAGGTGGCCGGCGACGAAAGAGTAGAGATGGGTCAAAGAGTCGGAAGAGGGAAAGGTGCGGATGAGACGAGAGCCGGTGGGGAAGCGGATTGCGATGCGTGTTCCGGTGAGTGGTTCGGGGGTGTTTTGGAAGAGGGAGAAGAACCACTTGCGCCAGGCGAAGCGGGTTTCCTTGATCCTTTCGAGGGCCTCCTTCGCGCGCTGCTCCTCCTCTGCGCGTCGAGAGGCAAGTTCGCGCTCGGCCAAAGCACGTTCGGCAGCCTCGCGGTCGGCGGCCATGAGTCCTTCGATCCTCTCCCTGTCGCGCGCGGCGGTGGCGTGGAAGGCGGCGTCCTGCTCGTCCCGGAGGGCGCGGTCCCGTTCGAGGGCTTCTTGGGTGGAGCGGAGACGGGAGAGGAATGGGAGAACGCGTGGGAGGAGTTGGGTTTGGAGGTGGGTGGTGAGGGTGGCTGGGGATGTGGGGGCTGAGGAGGATGTGGAGGGACCGGCGTGACGGGAGAGGACGGTTAGGGTGGGCTTTTGGGTGGAGGTGGTGGAGGTGGTGGTTGGGCGAGAGGCAGAAGAGGGAGCGCGACGGGGTTGGAGGGAGAGGAAGGCGATGAAGGGGTAGGTTGTTGCTTGGAGTTTTTCGGCGGCTGTTTGGGTGGTCAGTAAGCGCGTAAGGGGAGAAGGGGAAGAAGGGCACGAACCACTGTAGGCCTCGGGGTCACGGACGTCTCCGCCCCATACGACAATGTTGTTGTCTGTGAGGATACGTACGAACTCGGGGTCGGTGAGTGTGGTGCGTTTAAACTCTGGGACGTCGTCGTGCTCCTCGCTGACTAGGACGATGCAGCCCACGCGGGATTCGCGCTGCATTGTGCGTAAGGCATCCTCGTATGTGCCAAGTGTAAAGTCTGGGAGGAGCTTGGTGTCGTCTGGGAGGCCGGCGCGGTGTGTAAGGCCCGAGGTAGAGGCGGTGGAAGCAGCGAGGGCGGTGGTAGAAGAAGAGATGGAGATTGCGCCGGTCTCTTCTTCGAGTTCGCGGACCCAGCGGTCTGCGCCGCTTCTAGGACGTGGGCGAGGGCGAGGAGTGTAGAAGGAGAAAGTTGTGAAGCGGACTGGGAGACGGAGGAGGGCGAGGAGGAAGCGGAGGAGAGAGGATAGGATGTGTAATGGGAATGTGATTATTCGAGATAGTTGTTGATACAAAGACGGTGTTCGAGGAGGAGGACGGACATGTGAATCGTCAATTTCGTCGAATGGCTGCATTGAATTGGAAGGAGGAGACGAGTCAAAGATCAGGTCAACTGCTCGCTGGCATCATTGAATTAGAAATAGATACTTGTCATTTGAACAAATACACACCTGGACATCCCACCCAACGCTGTCGAGAACTGTAATAGCCACGTCCTCGTCTGCTCCGTGGACTACTGTCTGCAATTGCTCCAACGCCGAACGTTGAACGGAGGACAAGTGGCTCATGAAGTACAAATAGAAACCCGGTAATTAACCGAATCCTCCCTTTGCTTTTTCCCCTCCATGCTCCGACCAAGGCTCACACGCCTTCTCCACGCCTCAGCACGTAGGCGTGCTCTCTTTGACCCTAAAACTGTAGAACGTGCAGAGGACGATGTAGACGTATGTATCGTCGGCGGAGGACCCGCCGGTCTCAGTGCCGCTATACGGCTCAAACAACTTGAGAGGGAACGCGGGAACGAGATCCGCGTCGTCGTACTCGAAAAAGGCTCCGAGGCTGGAGCTCACATCGTCTCGGGCGCTGTCATCGAGCCTAGGGCACTCAATGAACTTCTACCCGATTGGAAAAACATGCCCGACCACCCTTTGACCACACCCGCTACTTCCTCCTCCATGAGATTCTTTACCAAGAAATATACCGTCCCCATACCACACCCACCCCAGATGAACAACAACGGCAATTACATTACGAGTCTCTCGGCGTTCACCCGTTGGCTTGCCGGAGTGGCGGAGGAGCTCGGGGTGGAGGTCTATCCCGGCTTTGCTGGAGCCCAACTGCTCTACAGCGACGAAAAGGATGCAAAGGACCCCTGGGGTAATCCCGCGCATAGCGTCAAGGGCATCATCACTAACGAAGTAGGCCTCACAAAGTCCTTTGACACTAAACCCTCCTTCGAGCCCGGCATGCGCTTCAACGCCCGCGTTACCCTCCTCGCAGAAGGCGCGCATGGCTCCCTCTCCAAACTCGCTATCGCCAAATACAATTTACGCAAGGAGGCACAGCCGCAGACGTATGGGATTGGGGTGAAGGAGGTGTGGAGGGTGGAAGAGGGGAAACATGAAGAAGGAAAAGTCGTGCATACTATGGGCTGGCCGCTGGATTGGAAGACGTACGGGGGTGGATGGGTGTATCATATGGGCGGCGGCCTCGTGAGTTTGGGTATGGTTATTGGCTTGGATTATAAGAATCCGTGGCTGTCCCCGTATCGCGAGCTTCAGGTGCATTCCACTCCCTCTTCTACCTACTACATGAAGCTAATTGATTCTATACGTGCGCAGAGAATGAAACACCACCCGTACTTCCGCACCCTCCTCGCAGGCGGCACCCGCGTAGCATACGCAGCCCGCACATTAACAGAGGGCGGACTCCAGAGCGTGCCCAAGCTCCATTTCCCCGGGGGCGCCTTGATTGGGTGCTCTGCGGGTTTCGTGAACGTCGCTAAAATCAAGGGAACCCATAATGCCATGAAGAGCGGGATGCTGGCGGCCGAGGCTGCGTATGACGCTGTTCATGGTAAGCAGGGTGAGGTAGAGACAGAGGCGGCGGCGGAGACTGCGGATATGGCGAGATATGAGGAGAGCTTGAGGAAGTCGTGGATCTGGGAGGATTTGAAGGAGGTGAGGAATTTGAGGCCCAGCTTTAATACCCCCCTTGGGATGTGGGGCGGTATTGCGTACTCGGGCGTGGATTCGCTGTTCTTGAAGGGCAGGGTGCCCTGGACTTTCAAACACGCCTCGGCGTCTGAAGTCGAAAAGCTGAAGGTTTGTATTGATATTTTTGGAGAAACACAAGGACTGACACGGAGGGGTATATATAGGACGGGAGCTCGTTAGACGCCTCACACACCCAAGAAGCATCCAAACACAAAGAGATAATATACCCACCCTTCGAGGCGCCCCTATCCACGGATCTGATGACCAGTGTTGCACTCACCGGAACGAATCACGCCGAGGACCAGCCGGTGCATCTGCGCGTCGTCAAGACACCCCAATTCTCCGCCGAACTGGAATTGGGAACGGTGGAAAAGGCCGAGGCAGGGGAGGGGGAGGAGGGAGTACAGAGGCTAGAGGGGAGGGAGAGACATGTGAAGGAGAATGTGGGGAAATACGCGGGACTGCTGGGGAGGGCGTGTCCCGCAGGTGTGTATGAGTATGTTCCCGCCTCTGAGGACGCGAGAGAGCATAAGTTGGTTATCAACTCGCAGGTGAGTGGGACTTTGAACTGGAAGAGGGGAGAAAAAGAAACTAACGAGGAGCGCAGAATTGTATACACTGTAAATTGTGTGATGTGAAGGTGCCCACGCAGGATATTACGTGGACTGTGCCGGAGGGAGGGGGGGGACCGAAGTATAGTGAGTGCCTTTTTGTTTTCTTTCTTTGTGGGGTTTGAGGTTTATGGGGGTTTAGGCGTTACGTAGGGGGTAGGTGGGGAAGGGCGGAGAGGAAGAAGGAAAAGGAAAAGCGGATACACGCGCGTAAGGGGTAGGGGATTGTATTTGTAGAAAGAAAAGAAAAGAGAAGGAATCTAAGTCTGACGTCGTAACGAAGCACCAGGATGTGCAGAGTGGTTAACAACGCAGACGTCGGTTTTCGTCACCACACTTGTCGAAAAAAAACACGTACGGATGGGAATACTGCATGATAGGCATGCCTTGGCGTCTACCACATTTCGCCAGAGGGATGAAATACTGTACAGATTGATTCAATATTGTTATAAGTCATTCGCTTGGCACAGATATGGTCAATTGGGCTTGTCTGTATCTTTTATTGGGCTGCGGAGGGGCAAAGGAGTGCGATCTTTGCAAGGATGGATTTTGAGGACTACTATGTCGTCATATTTCGTCCTGCACTCAGGACACCATACTAACTGCCTGTGAACTGTGAGCCAATCGTGGGCACATCTGAGTAAAGGCGTATTCCGTTAAGCAAAACATGGGAAGTAGAAGGAATAGCGGCACTATTCCTTTTCTATGGCTCTTGCGAAACGTCCAGAGGTTCATGGGAGCGTGAGTTTTCTCTCGGCATACAGTAACAAGCAATCTACCGACGTTTGTTACCGATCTTTGAGCCGACAGTCATGCAGCTTACTATCAATATGATCAGTCGAACCGACGCGAGGCCCCCCACATCAGCTGCTAGCTGCATACATTCTTTAGGCAATAACCACAGAGCTTGGGCAGAGAGCGACGAAAATATGTACAAGCGCCGCTGGTATCACTTGCCATCATGGTATGTGCAGCTGCTTCACCCTGCACGCCACTGTGACTCCGCTATCTCCTTGATGGTGGGGGCCTTCATTTGGATGTGACTCTGTGTTTCATCCTCCTCCTCTTCCATCTTCCCACTGCACCTCTTTCAACTCAAACGGCGCAGCTTTACCTCAAAAATCCTATCATCGAAACGTCGATCCTTGACCGAGACTGATCACTTGTGAGTCGTTTGTAACTTGGCAGTGTTCTCCGAGTCGCTGACTGAGGGTACCGCATCAAGACGGCACCGACTTCCATGTCAATCGCAAAGAACGACGAAGTGCTTCCCAGTGAAATTTGGACCGAGGTGTTCTTTCATGTCCCGTTCAAAGACCTGCTAGATGCGACTCTCGCATGTCGTGAATTTCGCTCGGCAGCTTCCCCGCGAATCTTCAAGGACTTTGCATTCGTGCCCTATCTTGTCGACCACGAACTGGAGCGTTTCGCACTCAAAGATGCCGACGCTGCCAGGGAACTCGAGAAGCTCCATTTCTTCATTTCGGCACCGATAGCCTGCTTTGTGCGCTCCTGCTTTCTCTCAACTCGCAAAAGGAGCCCTACAGGGCTCGACAAGATATCTGATGATCATCTTCTCGAGGCATTCTTTCAACATCTTCCCCGCCTTTTCAACGTACAGAATCTTGTCTTTTATGGCATCACATTCACTTCCGCCCTCATATCACGCCTCAGCGTTGTGCCCAACATCCCGTCTCTAAACCTGAACTCGTGTCTCTTACCCCAAGTTCCGATGGATCCGCCTCTCCCTGTGATTCACGTAGAAAGTGTTTCTTACGAGCATATGGCTCAGTCTTCGTATTCCAGCGCTGCGCACTGGATTCACCTCTTGGACCTCGAGCGCCTCAAGGAGCTCGAGGTATGCCAAAACTCGAAAATAACTGAACAGTTCTTCAGGGATTGGGCGACCGTGAAGCCGTTCCCAAACTTACACACCCTGTCGCTGGCTTTAAACCCAGACATTCTTCCTCAAATGCTCGCCATGCTAGGCGAATGCCCCTCCCTTTATCGGCTTACTTTGAGAACAGTTGGTTCACAAGATGAGAAACTACTCTTGGCTGCTACTGCGCGGGCTCCTCGTACGATTCTCCCCCCCGTACAACACTACCATGGCCCATACGAACTCCTTCATCGGTTCAGGATGGACAGAATGGTGTCCTTATCGCTCACCAATTTCCGAAGCGACATTAGTTTCTGGAGCGACCTTGATCCCGATAATGTGGCCCACGAACTGAACTCATCCAAACAGTATTTGGAAAATATACAGCGGTTCACAGCTCAGCTTTCCTTCTCAGAACCATTCCTTTTGGCAGTTGGTTTATTATTACCTGGTGTCAAGTTCCTGCATCTTTCGACAAGTTCTGAACTCCAAAATGAAGACGCCTCCGTATGTCTATCTTCCCTCTGAAGTTTCCGAGACTGTCTAACTGTTTGGTTTATTGGACTTGATCAGAAGCATCTACAGACGGTGTTGAAAGCTGGGCTACCCTTGCAGCTCGAGCATCTCTACTTGAGGTGGACTTTGGTGTCTCGGCCGGATGAATCCATTGCGGAAACCCACGCTTTTGCCCTTCAACTATTCAAGCAACAGCGATCGCTGAAACACATTTCCTTGAGGTATATAAACATTGAATTTACTTACTCGGGGTTTGGTGGACAATTGATAGACACACTTGTCCAAAAGTCAGACCCCCGCTTGGAACAAGCCATGGCGGCGCTACGACAATCAGGCGTAGTCAGCGTATAGCCATGGGTATGATTTGGAAGCAATGTATTATGTTATTATGAGCCTGTTATGAGGATCATGTACGCAATTGCCATGCTTGGTTATATGCTTGTTCGGGGACCGTGTTCGTCGACTATCTTCGTTTCAGTGCCATTTCCCTCAACACCATTGCCACTACGGCAATACTATGATATTGAAGTCGTCTCGGCTGCTGAGCTCCGGAACAGAACGCAGGAAGATGTTCTTGACCTCCTTCAGCGGATATTCTTGACCGACTTCCAAGATGGTGGGGTTAAACATCACTTCGAGCCAAGTAATCTGCGCGTAGCAAGCCCGCTTGGACAGCGCTACATCAATGAGCCGCCAGGAGTCGTATGACGCGACCGCCGGGGCGTCGGTGACGTGAAGGACCAGCGACAGCGACTGAAGCACGGTGTGGGTGCCGCGCTCGAGGAGAGACGCGAGAAACTGCAGGTGCCACTGTGCGTCCACTGCAAGGTGATCAATATCAGCCATCAAGGAGATGCGCTGGAGGCAGGGGAATTCTATAGCGGTAACTACGGGGCGAATCAGATTCATACAGTCTCACCAGGAGAGAGAGAGAACTCACTAGTACTGCTGAGAGGGAGGCGATCGCTTATTTCTGCAACATGAAAGTACTCGAGGGTCCGCTGCGCACAGTGGAGCAGGTTTAAAACCGTACGCAAAGGAAGCTGGGCCATTGAGACCTCTCTGAGCGGGTGTTTGTGCGCACAGATGAAAGGCTCCACGCAGGTGGGGTGATCAACCTCCAAGACTTCCAATTCGCATGTGTTGTGCCCAATTCCTGGTATTTGAGTGTCTGTCACGTCGTGCGCGAGTGGTCGCTGGCGTGTCGTGTAGATATCCTGAGCGTTTTCATATTGGTGCAGGACGCAAAGTGCTTCATCGGGAGGTTGTAGATGCCTGTAAGTTGAATGGAGGCAAGATCCCGGGTGCGTATCAGGAGAGCCTGCTGTAGCCCGCTGGATAGTTTTTTAAATGACCCAGAGTCTATGTTTGTGAATTCTAGAGCCTGGAGATTCGGTAGAGACATAAGGATGAAGGTGAGATCGTCTTGCTCTTGGAGCACTGTAGTTCCCCACTTGACGTACATCTCCCGGATCTCCAAATGCTGCACATACTTGGCAAGATGGGGGGATTCACAAAGCAGAGATGCAGTCTTGTTGCAGTGGTACCCCGCACTCATGTATAATTCACTAAATATATGTCGCTGGACTTCCGGTACGAGTGCGCGGGAGGTAAGTGCACAAGCCTTCAATGCCTCGTACGATTCAGGCTCGCTGTGGTCCAGATTATGCATTATGACTGCAAGAACGTCGATGGGCAGAACTGGGGAGAGCATTGATTGACTTGCAGAGGTAGGTCTCAGGTTGGTGGGGACAACCAGTCCGGGTTTTTGCGAACAAATTCGGAGCCAGCGGTAATGCGTCGAAATATGGATCGCGCAACCTCACACAGATTCTGTGGGGAGGGCTGAAGCACAGTGATGCTTAGTGCTTCCGGTGCAGCCTTCAGGACTGCATAAACCAAAATGTACTAGACTCGTCACAGTCGTTGTTTGACTAAAGGCTTCCGTCCAGGTATGTAGCCCTTCCACTCCCAAGTATTAGTCCTGATACAGGTCCTGGATGTCACTCGGCTTCGTCTTCTTTGGTTTCGGGCCTTCGTGCACCACTTCGACGGCCCGCCCTCTCGCTGCAGAAACATGGCTAGTACTGCAGTCGTACTCTTTTTTCCGCCACGCCTTCGCTAGGTCCAAGACATATGGAAAGAATCGACCACCAGTAGCTGCAGCTTTTCCACAGTGAGTGGTTCCTAACTCTCTTTTGCGTTGTGATTCTTCGCCCAGAATGCCATCTCGACGCGGGCGCCCTTCGTGAGGTCATGGAGTACATGTCGCACAATGTGCGACAAGCCTGTACTGTGTGAGTGTACTGTCGGGATAAACGACGACCTTTTTGGAAGGTTCCTCGGGCTCGGTGGAGGCTTCAGGCGTCGAGTGCGCCGGGTCCTCGCCTCCAGGAAAACGGCGAAAATGCGCTGCTGGCCGGCTTGCACCTCGCGCTCACGCCACTTCTTTGCCATGTCTGTGAGGCTCGCGACTACCTCTGTTGCACGAGCATTCATTTGCACCGCCAGAGGCTTCGCGTGACCGGATTTACACGGGAATGCCGGAACCACACGCGCGGCCCCATACGACTTTCTCGACTTTGTGTGCGAGGTCTGCGGGTACGGCGCTGCACCTTGTTCTTCACGTGCGACTGCGCAACCTCGCGAGCGCGAAATGCGGCCTCTGCGGCGCGTGTGGTCTCAAGGTACCGGTCAAGGATTTTGACGATGGGTGGGGTGACGGGCATGACGTCAGGAGAGTTTGTATTGATATTTCAGAACAGACCATCCTGGACAAAGTTCCCACACCCCTTTCCTCATGCGCCAAATACTCTTTGTCGCCGTACTGAGCATCATAGGTTTTGTCCAGGCACAGACTCTCACCACCGTTGACGAGTAGGCCATAAGGCTCTTAGTGACTCGCCCTTTTGATTATCTCCCATAGCGCTGGCAACACTGTCGTCGAGGTCCTGACCACTGATCTCCTTGGTGGTCCTCTCACATCCACAATGTAAGTAGCAAATTGTTCACCAGTAAGAGCTGACACTAACAGGAAATATATAGAGAAACTCTTGCCCCTTCGACTACTTCCCCAGCGATAGCCCCCGTACAACAGGGACAACAAGGCCCCGTCGGTCAGCCCCAAGCTACTGTCTTCACTCCAGGCGGCACAACACCATATACCTACATAACTGTCATCGGCGGTATCACTAATACTGTCGCTGACGTCTTCACGCCTACGCGCCCCATCACACAACAGCCCAGCATCGGCGCTAGTGGCACGATCCTCGAATATAGCTCGTGGTTAGCTGAGTTTGGGCCGACAACCTCTGCCGGTGCGAGCACCAAAGTCAATGAGGCGATTGGCCAGTGTAGATCGGGCGTAGTAGCGACGCTAGCTCTAGGGCTTGCGGTCAGCATGGCGCTCGTGCTACATTAGAGGAGGGCTACGTACAATTTATCTCGCTTGGGGCTTGACATCTCACGAATCCACTACGCACACATGACGACGGACAACACTACTTACGGATCGCTGGATGGACAATGGCTTTGATATCATTATTCAGGCTACTGCCATGTATACTCATTTCTTTCGCTTCGCCACGTCCCATCACCACTATTCTATAATACAGTGCACTGAGGACTGCATATGATTGACGGGGTGCTGTGACAACCCCACCACCACGGCAACGTTGTTGGTAGGAACAGTTTACAACGAATCAGGCACATTGTTTTTGTCCAAATTCCTGTTAACTCATCGTCGACTCGACGTTACATCGGAATTCTTGTTACAAACGTCTCTTCTATTCAGCAGTAGCGATTGTATATGTAGCTCAATCGAGAGCTCTTGCCGCATGTACTTAAAATGTCTAGAGCGCCAGAACTTGTGCACTGTGTATCGACGCGACGCGTTTGTTTGGCGTAGGATCGATCAATTGTATGCATCTTGTTCTTCTACCACTGGGATTCTATGTATATGTTACTCGCCGCTATCCTGGATCGAGAGGGTTGAACATCCTGCCAATATTGCAGCCAGCACTGTGCGTAGCTAGCAAGCTGGTTCAAGGGCATGGCTCTTTGTTAAATGCACGTGGCGACATCAAGGCGACCGTATCCTTCCCGATCAGGACAAGAAAATTTGCACACCGTTGCTGGGACACTCGCTCTGCATGGCAGTGTTGACAAAATACGTGCTTTGTCCTCGAAAAATATCCTTTAAAGGCTATTATCAGAAAACAGGCTCAACCAATCCATCGTTATTCCCTTTTTCTGGTGCCATCATAGGTGCTTTGACCTCCTCTTGCCTGTATAGGACAATTGGTTCGCTAACCCATGTTTTTCTCGCCTTATAGAGTAATAACGAGAAAAGTGGGTGAAAACCAATCCTGCTGCTCAGGACCTTTCGAGGATGGCGGGGTGCTTTAAAGGCGTAGCGCCGCCGGGTGGTTCGGTACCCCAAGGCGCTCCGCCCATTCTATTCCAAGAGCCCGACTACTCCACCAGCTCCCCCATTCAAGTTCTATTCTCGCTCAGCGGATCATCATGCCTCGTGCTGTGCGTCCTCCTGATCGATCGACCCACATGATCGGATACTTATATGTGTTATCCCCCAGAAAGAAGTCAATACCGAGCCTTGCAAGGAATGCGGCACGGTTATCACTTATAAAGGCGACGTCTCCCGCCACGCGCAGCTTCACAAACCCAAGGGCGATGTCGCGTATGTACACCTTTAATACGGCCTTGATTCATAACTGACGCGAAATACAGCATGTACAAGTGCCCTCAGGAAGGTTGTCCTTATGAGACCCGCCAAAAGTCCAATTTGAAGACTCATATTCGCACGCAGTAAGCACTGCTTCCCATTCGAAAAGAATTGGTAGCTTATCTTCTTTGCAGTACTGGCGAAAAACCCAAAGCCTGCCCGGATTGTGATTACTGCGCTTCCGACCCTGGGTGCTTGACTCGCCACAGGAAGAGGAAGCATGGCTATGTTCCAAGGAGCATGACAGCCAGGGCAAAGCCCTCTGTTGGCACTAAGCAATCTAGGCGCCACAACCCCTACACCCGCACCGAAGTAGCATCGGCATCTGCCTCCACCGACACCACCACCCCCTTCCCCATTTACGAGAGCCTTTCTGAAGATCTCTCCGCCATCTTGAACTCGACTTATCCCACCTTCGGCGCTGCTGATGCATGTGACGATGAGAACATGTTCTCATACACCTGGGATAAGAATCTTTTCTCCCCGGAAGCGGTCCCATCGAAATCGGAATCGTACGAGCCCTCCACAACGGATCTCTTTGGCCTTTCTACCGCCCTTGACACTTGTTCGCAGCTGTACAGCGGCATCGATATGTCCTTTGGTGCCTTGAATTACATGCCGGCTCAATACCCTCAAGTCTTCTGCCCTTCGGATGCCGCAGCGCCTGCAGTCGCTCCCCCCGCCGATGACGTTCCCTGGATCTTTGATGTAAACGCCTTTCAGCCTACCATTCTCGAATGGCCTCTGGATTTCTATGCTTCCTCACCCTCCTCTGCTTCCTCCCCCGAGTCCGCGTATCTCTCCGATTTCTCATCAACTTCTCCCTCACCCACCGATTTTGCCTTCGTCGATCTTCTGTCGTCCAATTCTTTGGCTGATTTCCTTTTATCTGTACCCATCTGATTACTTGCTTCTAAGTTGTATCTTTATTCATATTCATTGTGTTCTTCAAAGTTACATTTTAGTCCCCGCATACCCCACTGTATTATACCATTGCATTGCATCGCGCCTTTTTACACCACACCTCGTCAATATTATCTGAAATTCCTATCTTATGTGCCACTATCAAAGCTTCATTCAGCTAGTAAGGGTGAGACAACTCACTACCAACAGGTTCGACCACAGCCCAGGGCCCTGGAAGCACAGTGCAGGGCAACTTGAATCGCCACCTACATATACCCGGACGATAAATTAGCGAGCAGCGACAGTCTGGGCTCCCGGTGGTGTTCTCACTTTACTCTCCCAACGTGCCTAAGGTGTAAATTTGCGAAGTTGAGGCTCAACCGAAGTAAACGCGTCGAAAATTTCATAACTGCACATAATCGGTATCCAGCGCTCGGAGCTGGATGTACTCGCTCGCATCGGGTGCCCTGTGTCTTCTGCGGCGCTCAAAGTGACTATCGTTTGGTAGTTCAACTGCTTCAGGTCTCCGTTAATACCAATATTCGCTGACTTGATTGCCGTTCAGAGTGAGACAACGGCAAAAATGGTCGAGAATTATTTCATTGTCATTGTAGGGTCTCTGGACAGTCAAGTCCGTTCTACGGTACGCGTGGGAGGCAGTGGCCGAGCATCCACAACGCTTGTAAGGGGTGGAGGAGAACGCAAAGGGCAGGTTGTCGGAAGTAGTGTGTTCGTCCATCCGAAAAACATGCGTAATAACAGGGTTTATTTGCTTACAACGTAGCCCTTGCCTGAGTAGCCTTCTGAAGAGATACCTGGAACGCAGTGTGAGACAGAGCGTGAAAGTGGAATAGAGGAACATACCGGTGATGGGGTTGAGCTTCATCTCGAGAGCACGGACATTGGAAGCCTCTTCCCACTCTTTTGTGAGGGTCTTTGGTGGCGGGGGTCCTGCGGATACGCGTTAGAGCTTGGTTAAAGGAGGCGAATCATGGTACGTACCGAGTACACGAGCTGTCGCAAAGAGGCCACCGGCAACAGCGACTAGGGTCATGGTCCAGAAAAAGATCTTCAAGGCATCTCCAGGCTGGCTGACCGGGGTGCGGGGACCATGAGGGCCGAATGCAACGTAGTAGGCTGTTGTTCATGGTCAGTGCAGGACTCGACGCATCGGCGGGGGTGCACGGGACGCACCGGCCTTTTTCTCGTCGAGCGAGAGGGTGGTCCAGTCCTTCTTCTGGATCTCCTCCAGCTGCTCTTGGACAGAAAGCTTCTCTTCTGAGGAAAGCTTTGCCCACTGAGCCTCGACGTTGGAGATGGGGACGGGTGTGACCTTTGAGGCGGTGAGGGGTGCGGTAGGTGCGACGGCAGAGGGACTGGCTGTCGTCGCGAGGCAGCGTACAGCGCGTGAGACGGGTGCGCGGTGGCGCGCCAGGCGAAGTGCAGCTTGCATTGAAGGAAGAATTAAATGGAGGCTTTTGGAATTGGTCGTCGTGGGGCGGCGCTAGCAAAACTCGTCGGACTTCGGTTTCTCCCGGGATTCAACTTGGTTACATAATTTGTCCTATCATATCAACGGGATTATTACTGCTACAGCGAGGAATGCTGCAAACTCATAGCCTCTCATCGCCCAAAAGTACAAGAAGCGCCTGCGTATGGTTGAAAAGAGTTGCCTGCAGGGTACTACATATCGACCTTGAAAGTCGATGATGTGGTTCAAACCTTCATTAGTCAAAAAAAAGCTCATCAAATATCATCAAATCCAGCCTTGACAAACATATTCCTTGGGTTCAAGAAAGACTGTCCCAGCCTGTGCTAGGACCTGGGTATCTCTCTGTATCGTATATTCCGCCGGTACATGGACTGCGGAGGTGGTGCATCTGGGACGTCGGGGCTCGTCGGGTTCTCCCGAAGTTTCTTTCCATCATTTGAATTTCTAAATTTCCAAAGTCTCCTCCACGGTCACACCGGTCTTTTTTGCCATTGTCCTCCCATGCCAGACTTGCTGCATCCGTAGGATTCTCAATCGTATTTCAGATTCTCCTTTAAAGGCTATTTTCACATCACAGGATCCACCAATCCGCCGTTGTTGCCTTATTCTGACTATCTATGATGATTGGTTCTGCTTTACCACTGTTCTCCCCTTACAAGGTAATAATGAAATCGCGACTGAAAACCAATCCTGCTGTTTGGAACGGTTAAAGGCGTAGCAATGGCGGTTATGGGTTCCCCGCCAGAAGGCGCCCCGCCCCCTCACCTTATCGAGTACCCCCGCTCCCCTGCTTCTAATCTCTAACCACGGATGTCTCCTGTGGGTCCAGATTTTACCACGTAATGCTGGAATGCTCATAGACTCACCTAGAAAGAAATCAACACCGAGCCGTGCAGGGAGTGTGGTGTCGTGATCCGGTACAAAGCAGATCTCTCCCGTCATGCCCAGCTTCATAGACCCGATTATGCAGTAACGTACGTTGATCTCGAAGACGTGCTGGTGCCCACCTTGACCGAATTCATTAGGATGTTTAAATGCCCTTATGATGGGTGCGAGTACCAGAACCTGCAAAGATCAAACTTGAATACCCACATCTACACCCAGTAAGGTGGTCGTCTCGTGGAATCCACTAACATTCATTTATATATGTTGTGCAGTACTGGTGAAAAGCCCCATGCATGCCCGGATTGCGTGTACCGCACGGCAGACCCTGGTTCCTTGACCCGGCACAGAAAGACTCAACATGGCTATATGCCAGACCCTAAGAGGGCCAAAGCCAAACCTCAAGTTGTGGCGAAGCGCCACAATGCCTACCTGCAGTCAGGCAACGCATCGACGTCTTCTGCCAATCCCTCGATTGAACGTGAGCATTTTCTTCGAACCCACTCTGCCACAATATCAACGAAGTATCATAGCATCAGTGCCGATGTCATATACCACGGGGTGAAAGGCGCTTCATCCTCCTATACCTGGGACAAGAGTCTTCTCCCTCTCGAAAATGCATCATGCTCATTAATCTTAGAGTCCCTTTCACAATTTGCTTATGTTGATATATCTCCCGATGGTGTGTACCTACCATTTAACCCGAATTCTTTCCCCATCTATGCGACGAACCCTCGGACAGTCTGTCCTGCAGAACTAATGAATCCAGAGACGCTTGATCCCAGGCCAAGGATATGTTGGTGATTTGAGTTTATAGATTATATACACTACTAGCCTTTTTTTTGCCTCTTTTTCCAACTTTTTAAACATCTTCTATTGTTATCTATTGCTATCGCATGTTGTTTTCGTTTACGTTGAGACAACCCCATACATAGCTGCTTTCGCATACCATATCGATCTCTATCATTCCGTCGTATTATATATGATACATTTGTGTAAGTGCACTAGGTATACAAATGAAGTAAGAAAGAAAGAAACGATTCGTTAGTTATCTGGGAGTCAAAGAACCAGATGGAGAGCTTGAAATCTTGTTCGACTCAATGACCTCTGTTAGCTGTTGATTTCGTTTTTGGGCAATATCAAATTGCCGCTGGATACTCCTGAAAAAGGTAGAAAATCAGCGGCTGTTAATGTGTAGCAACGGGCAACAACACACTTGAGATTATTCTCCAATTCTGCGACTCGTTCCTTGCTACCCTGTCGTTCCCGCTTCACCCTCTCCTCGGCCGCCTTTAACCGCGCCTCGTATTCTTTCACCCGTGCCTCCCATTTTGCATCCGCCGCAACATTTCGCTGGTTCATAGCAGTAACTTTTTCCTCTGTTGCCATGAGCTGGTTTTGAGCATTGTTAAGCCGACGTTCTGCGTTGGCGGCTCGTGTTGACAGTGACCGCACTTCCATCGCGTCCGTCGCCTGTCCAGGACGCTTGAAACTGGCGAGTTGGTTAGCCATTTCTGCGTTGGTTATCTAGACATTTTAATCAGTGCGTCTATGCGCGTTAGACAAGAGGCCATAGCATGGGGACGGACCTTGATGGCTTCAAGCTCTCCCTCTTTAGAAGCAAGCTTTCTGCGCCAAACTACTTTGGTCTCGGCATAGGTCTTGACGCTCGCCTCAAACTTGTCGATCTGCTTCCACCGGTGATCTAATTGCTTCCGCATGTCAGTGAGTTTGTCCGTGAACTTGCTTTCAGCCTCTTTGCATCTCTTTTCAAACTCCTGCTGGATCTGGCTGAGACCTTTGAGTCGCGTAATGAGGTTGTCATGGAAAACACCGAAGTTTGTGAAAGGCTTCGTTTCTGCCTGGCCGCTCTTCTTCTACTTCCGCAGAATGAGTTACAATGAGTGGAAGTTGGCTCAATAATGTGGAAACTCACCGGTGTCTTATCTACGCCTAAGATTTTGTCAAGATATTGGTAGATCGTCAACAATAACGTGTTGCGCTCCGTCAATTGGTCTCGGTACTGACTTTCGGCTGTGAGGAGTGACCGTTGATCTTTAGATAGTCTTTGCTCGAGATCGGCCACTTTCGCCTTGAATGCAATGACCTCTCCTTCTGCCGATCGAAGAGTGCCTTGTACCCCATCCAGCTTCTCGGATATATTCAAACGCGCTTGTGTCTGAGCGGCCAATTGACTTTCCAACTCCCTTTTTTCGGCATGCAACCTGTCCAAGGCGCCATCTCTATCACGGCCCCTTGTGTCCCTATCGTCTAGTTCTTTGCGTGCGCGTGCCAATTCGTCTTCGACCCGTTCCAGATCGCGTTTGAGCCTGTCAGCTTCTAATTGCAGCGAGAATCGCGCCGTGGTATGAGTCTCGCCGAGTCGCTTCGACTCGGCCTCGAGCGTTTGAAGTGCAGTCTGTACGGCTTGTAAATCAGACTCTCGCTGGCTGAGCAACGATTGCACACGGGCTAAATCGTTTAATGCACTTTGAAGGGCAGACTCTTTACCCTCGAGTGTGCGACGCTCGCATCGTATTTCCGCGTCATGCTCTTTGTCTGCGGCTTCGAGGTCTGCTTCGAGACGTTCACGCGCGGAACGCTCTCGCTGAACTTCCTCGACAAGGTCTTCGACGTGCCGAGCAAGTTCTTCTTGTCTTGACCGATGAGCGTGTATCTCGGCGTTGCAAGCCTCATACAATTCTGAGGTTTCTTGGAGCTCTGCCTTGACAGAGGCTATTTTCTAAAGTCAAAACATCATTAGGCATGCTCGAACGGTAGGAGAAGAAACGCACATCTTTCAGCGCTGCCACCAAGGCTTCAAGTCGTTCCCGTTCAGCTTCATCCTCTTCACGTAAACGTTCGGTATCCTCCTTCATCCTATCGGTGTCGTCTTCCATCTGGTACATCTGCTCCGAAAGTTTCTCTATGGTGTTGTTGAGAGCCTCGATCTCGGCATCCTTCTGGTCGCCTTCCTCTTCTAACTGGGTCAGAGCCGCCTCGAATTTGACACGGAGGTCGGTTGATAAGGCTTCGTGCTCAGAAACTGTGAGGCGCAGGTCCTTGCATTCCGATTCACGTTCAGCAAGGACCTACGAGCCTAGCGTTGAACATCTTACGCAATCTCAGAAAAGAATGCACGTACATCGCGTAATTCCTCCACCTGCCCTCGCACTTCTTCAACCTCCCCTCTCCACTCGTTGTCCACGACCTCGACGATACGTTGATGTTGCGCCACGAGTTCGTCAATTTCGCGGGTCTTGAGGTCTAGGTCGTCCTCCTTCTGTTGCAGTTCTATCATCATAGCCGCCAGCTTATCCCGAAGGGCATTTAAATCATCCTCCACAGCTTCTCTCTCCTCCCGTTCCTCCAGTATTTGGGCCCTGCTTTCGCTTCGCTCATACGATTCTGCCTGCCGCCTCCTCTGAATATCCTCCATTTCCAATCGAAGCGTGTTGATCTCGTCTTGCAGATCCTCCTTCTCATCCTCTCTCTGCGAGATGATCTCTGCATGTTCATCCAGCCGCACGCGAAGTTCCTCGTTCTCTCCCACCAGCTCCTCTACCCTTCGCTTCTGCCTTTCCCTCCTACCCTCGCCGCTGGAACTCTCGGCAAGCGAGGCGTCCCCCCTCCGTTCGATGATCTCCTTCAATCGCTCGATCTCCTCCAGATTCTCCTCTATAATTCCCTTCGCGCCATCGACTTGCTCCTCTAGCTCTACGTTCCGTGCCTCAACCTCCCGAAAAGCCTCGTCGTCTACGTCTTGTCCACTGCGTCGCCTTCTCAACTCTTTCAGCTCGCGATCTCGCTCCTCCAACTTCTCCTCCAGCTCCCGTTCCCGATTCTTTGAGCCACCGGCTCGTTGTAGACGGTCAAGCTCGCGTTCAAGCTCGAGAACTAGTTTCTTGAGCTTTTTCATTTCCATGCCGCGCTGTTGCACCTCGATCTTGAGGTTTATATTCTGCTTCAGCGCGGCATCCATCTGGTCGGGAGCTAGCTTTGCAAGCTGGTCTTCCAAGAAATGGACGCGTAGTTTTATACTGAAGTTCTCCTTTTTGAGATTGTCGATGTGCTAATGTGGCAAGAATGAGATATAGAGTTGAGCATTCCAACTGATGATGAAAGAGCCCATTAAACACCTTTTCTTGGTCTCGAAGAGTAAGAGGGGCCTTTGTTCCAGCTATGCTGGCTCGTGTCGTGCGCCGGGGACGCGAGGCAATTGGCGTTTCAGGGGCGTCACTCCATGACCTGCCTTCTCCACCAGGAGTGCCGAGGAAGTCGCTACCCAGGGAGATATCTGGCTGGCTGCTGAGCGCCAGAGACACCGACATCGTTGGATAGGTGTCGCGTCAGCTGTGAAGTTATTCCCGCTACTCCTGTAGTGGGTTTTTGTCAGATCTATCGAATTTGCCCGCAAAGTTCAAACGCCTGGGAAAACCAGGTACATGTGACTGCACGTGAGGTCATGCTTAATGACATCATCTTGGACCTTGGTCGAGACCTCTTCTCATTTCAGTGTTCACTCGATGTTAACCTTGTGCAAGATGAGCATCCTCCAATAGAACTGGGACCTACCTATCGATCTCGATCAGTAACAGCTGCAACCAATCTTCGGTCTCTTCTCCTAGTGTCCACATTTCAACTTGGTCCTATGTGTCCATCACGAGTCGGCAGTGGGAACGGTCACGGACGCGATAGATCATAATGGTACAGATCCTCTTCCAGAACACATACTCTATCGTTAAATTTAAAATGGTTAACTTGCATGGGTGACTGTAATTGTAATTGAGACATAGATGGATCGATTTAGCCCGATTTTACAAGCTCTTGCAAGTTGCACCTGGATTGTTTCACACTACATAATACTTACTGCAGCACCGCAATTTTGAAGTCATGATCAGTTCCAAATTTAGCTCACCGCTCGTAAATTTCTGTGTATGAACAAGCCTGTTTGAACTAAGTATACGGCTTGTTGTATCATAGAAGCAGGGAAATTAACTAAGTAGCGGGCTTTGCGACCGCATGGGCGCCCTGTGGGTTTATTAATTAATAAAAGGTCGTTTGAGGTTGATGTCAAGATTCCGTTTGAGTTCATGGTTGATTCAATGGAAATCGGTGCACATGACTTGTTATTTGGCAATCACAAAGTTAGAAAACACGAACTGTCTGCATTTGTGCCGCAACGACACTAGTACTGGCAACCCCAACTCACAAGTTATATGTACTTGGTCGACAGCAGCTGTGGTCAGTACAGCTGGTATCTATAGACCGCTATTGATGTCGGTACAATTGAGTTGTTGATCTCCCATATTTATATTTCCTGTTCGTATGCGTCCTCCCACCCACCCTCAGGGCCCCCATAGTCACTGCCCTCATCAGCGTCAGCGTCAGCATCCGCATCGTCACCAAGAGTGTCGTCGCCGGGTATCTTTCTTGGCGGCGCAGTAGGTGCTGGCGTCACTGCGACAGATCCAGCTTCCTCCTGAATGATCACCATGCCCATCCCGTCATCGCTCTTATCATCACCAAACGTATACAGGTCGGCATCGTCCTTCTCTTCGCCCAAGCCCATTTGCGCCGCAATTGAGGGAGGCCCACCTCCTTCGACGAATAGGTCCTTGAGCGCATCATAGTTGATGCGTTTACTGTATTTCGGATTCTTCTTCAATAGGTTTCGGACGGACTCAGCAGCAGTATTGCCATGTGGCGTTGTTGCATCCCGTGGCTTGTTGTTCGTTTTGCGACGCTGTTGGTATTTGTTGAGAGCACGAACGCGATAAACCGAAAGGTAATTGGCATGAAGAGGCGAAAACAGAATTTTGCCAGATGCGAGAAACGAACCTTCCTGCTCTTGGTGGTTGACCCTGATTCCTGCTGCTCTCCTTTTGCTAAAAGGTACCCATCAGCAATGTGAAGACGTTCAACCGCCGAAATGTCTTCCACATGATCGAACGTGAAAACAAACGGTTGCTAAATTTTTAAGAAATGAGAAACATACCTGCGATGGCTTCGAGGTAGTCTTTATTCAGCTCGACCCAAACACGCTCCTTAATCTTCACTTCAGCTTCTGATAGCAGGAAACGATCCAGTTCTTCTTCGTCCAACCCGAGTAGTTCATCTTCAATGGTTATTTGAGCAAGTCGTCGCTCTTCAGCCTCGTCCAGTGCATCACTCAACATCACACCCTGGGTATTATGAAGGAACGTAGAGACTTCCTCTGCAAGCACGGTCGATGCAGTTTCATCGACTTCGGAAATCGGGGGAGCCACAAGGACTGATGAAGAGAGGGCATCCACAGGTGGCTCGGATAGAGTCTGGGAGATTAGTTCTGGCTGGGAAGAGGGGGATATCGGTGGGACTACGGGAGAAGTCTCAAGGAGGGCTGGATCAATGATGAAATTCGAGTTGTCCATATCGTGATCAGGCATAAACAGTGGAACGGGCTGAACTGTGCCTTGCAAGATACCTTCGTTGAGAAGGGATCGATCGATGGGAGAGGGTCTAGAAATTTGCGAAGGGTTCACGTCTTGTGCTTCGTCCTCGTCCTCGTCCTCGGTGTCTTCCCCTCTTTTCCGCTTCTTCTTCTTCTTCGACCCTTTCTTCTTTCCTTTACACTTCTTCCCCTTCAGCCCCACTTCCTCTTCCTCTTCCCCGTTCCGTTTCGCGGCCTCCTCAGTAGCTGCTCTCTCAGCCTCTTCCCTCTCCTTGCCTTTCGTAAACGCTGGGGGATCCATCTCCTCCTCCAACCACACGTTCCGGAAGTCCGCCAGTGTCAAACTTCCACTGGGAGTGTTCTTGAACTCGTCAAGACGTTTCTTCAAGGTGGTGTCGGCGATCTTCACCACCTGTACGATTTCCTCGACCGACCTCCTGAAATTGTTCATCCGGGCAGCCAGAAGCAATGCAGCTCCACATATTCCAGCTGGCCGACGGCCACGGGTCATCCAGTCGCGGTCAAAGCGCTGTACAAGGCGCACAGCATCCGTCGCCACCTTGTGAGTCTCATCACCAAATTCAAGCAGGGCAGCAAAGCGTGAAATATAGTGCGATGGGTCGACGAGCGGTAAACGCAGGTTTAAAGTTTGCACAAGTTGAAGATATGTATGGCCGAGTTCGAAAACGTTGACCTGGCGTACGTTTGTTGGATATCATTATTGACAGGGCTACAACGACAAACGAACTCACCTGAAGCAGGTCCGAAAAGTCTATGAGCATGTAATTTCTTGTTTCCTTTTGTCGACAGGCGACATAGAGGCAGACTGCGACAACATTCAGGCTCTTCCGACCTTTCGTAAACTTGTGTTCCACGGCAAGGGTGTACATTCTGGTAGCTGCTAAACAGACGATGTCCGACAATCGTAGAACATTTGCAATACTCTGAATCTTTTTACTCGCTATATAAAACGATTAGCAGCTCGCATTTTCATGGGGATCTTCGGCAACTGACCATTTGCGATCGTTTGCTCTCTTGATTCGCTGTTACCTCTGTTTCCATACGGACCCGACATCCTTGCATGTGCTTTGGGATAAATACTAGTCAAAATCACGACGAGAATGCCATAGGACGTCACTTACTTGCCCCTTGGCCCACAAAAGAGCCCTGCACCATAGCAGCACCGTTTGACATCTCCCCGAACGCGACCTCGCTCACAATCGCGCCTTCCTCAACGACCGTCCCACACTTCACACAGAAACCATTGCCAGCTGCAGAATCATACTCAATCACTGTCCCTCCACAGTCGTTGCACACAGGCTATGTAAAGAAGGAGATTAGATAACAGAGAAATAGGGTAATCACGATACGACACACCATTAATCAGATAAAAAGTGAGTACAGAGCCAGATGTCAATATAAAGAGGGTATGAGTACACGAAAGAGAGGATAAAGATAGAAAAAAAAATGAAAGCAGAGATGGGAGGATGAGACGGGAATGCGAGTCACAGAAAGTGTGACCAACGTTAGGCTGTGTGTCATCAAGTTTTCCTAGAACAAATTCTGACTCCTCGATGCGACGATGGTCCTCCCTCGCCCGCATTCGAGTGCCACATAGACCGCGCCAGTACAGCTCCCCGGCTGCTAGACCAGACCCCTTCTCCCTTCTCGAACCACAGCTTGCCGAGCTCCGGCGGTCCTTGCTCTCCCTTCTTGACTCAGGTCATCCACGACTGAGTGAAATAACGCGCTACTATTTCCTACACCCGTCGAAACAGATTCGCCCTATAATAGTCCTTCTGTTTTCATGCGCTACGAATGGTCTCGGTCGGCACTGGGAAGACAAACTTTGGGATGCACAGACTGGTGGTGCAGGAGGCCGTGCCGAAGAGCTCGACTGGCCACTCACGCGACCAGACATTCTGAACGATTGGAATCCAAGCAAACCAGCGAACACCGCTCCCTTCAACTCCTCTCTTTTTACCCTCCATCCACTAGTTCCTCACCGCCCGTCTCCGCCACGGCGTCGTTCACACAGTATGGCACAGGAAACAAAGCTATATGACGCCCAATACATCCTGCCGACGCAGGTACGGCTTGCGCAGATTGTGGAGATGATGCATACGGCATCCCTTTTGCACGATGACGTGATTGACGAATCTGCCCTCCGGCGTGGCCAACCTAGCGCACCTGCTGCGTATGGGAATAAACTTTCAATTCTGGGCGGAAATTTTGTACTCGGCCGCGCGTCTGCAGCCCTTTCTCGGCTTGGGGATGCAGAGGTGACAGACCTCATCGCCAGCGTGCTTTCTAATCTCGTGGAGGGTGAGATTCTTCAGACGAAAACGGTGGAGACACAAAATGGTGCAAAGTCGACAAAACCACACGGGGAACACTCGACGAGGACTCAGGATGCTTGGAATATCTACCTTCAGAAGACATACCTGAAGACGGCAAGCCTGATGGCAAAGGGTGCGCGTGCGGCGGTCACGCTTGGTGGGTGCAAGGAGGGCGACGTATGGCGGGAAATCGCGTACGCCTATGGCCGGAACTTGGGCATTGCCTTTCAGGTGCGCGAAATAGCGTAATCTCTGCCCCACGTTCGTTCAAATTCCCGGATTATCAGCTCGTGGACGATATTTTGGACTATGACTCAGCGGCTGCAACGCTTGGGAAACCGGGAGGTGCAGACCTACAGTTAGGATTGACGACAGGGCCCGCGCTGTACGCGTGGGAAGAGCATTCTGACATGGGTGCGCTCATTAGTCGCAAGTTCGAAGGCCCAGGTGATGTCGAAAAGGTGTGTCGTTGTCTTTGGTCTTGCACCACCTATCTGACATGTCCGTCTGTAAACCAGGCGCGTGGATTTGTGGCACGATCTTCAGCGCTTGATCGAACACGGTTACTGGCTCACAAGTATGCGGATAAGGCGAAGGATGTGCTTCAGCAATTGCCGGACAGCGATGCAAAGAGTGCATTGGAGGTGCTGGCAGAACGCGTTGTCCGGAGAAAATCATAATAAAGCTAGTTAGTTAGTTAGGAGAATCATATAATTCGGACCTTCGATCCCTTGTCAGTATGTATAAGGAGCAAGTTATCGCGTCTCGACAAATACGCGCAATGTCACGTCGAGTGACCGCGTGATGCTACAACTCAGTGTCAGTCAGTGATTGCTCGTCTCCGAGTCAGTTTGAAACTCGTCCTCCCCCTTTTTGAACTCATAATATCAGTATTGCTCCTTAAGTGAATGAAGGTAAGTCCCTTCAATCACTGCAAACATACTGCTCACCCTAGGCGTTTCAGATCGCTATACAAGGCTGCTGCCACGGTGACTTGGACGCCATCTATGGCCGTATTGAACAGATCGAAAATGCCAATGGTTATAAAGTGGACCTCTTGCTTGTTTGCGGCGACTTCCAAGCCATGCGGAACTGGTCTGACCTGACAACAATGGCTTGCCCTGACAAATACAAGGAAATAAAGGACTTTCATAAGTAGGTGGGAGTACCCCTCTTTGTTGAACTTTCCAGACCTCGTTCTGACGATTGGCCCGGAGCAGATACTATTCCGGCGCCAGGAAGGCTCCAATCCCAACGATAGTAATAGGCGGAAACCATGAAGCTTCGAATTACCTTTGGGAGTTGTACGTTACGAAGTTCAGTGGTATGTTTAAGAAGTGCTGACATTGCCATTCGCTTAGATACCACGGAGGTTGGCTAGCACACAACATATACTTCCTTGGTCATGCGGGTAGCGTGATGGTAAACGGCCTTCGTATTTCTGGCGCTTCAGGTATCCACAAAGATCATGATTTCAATCTGGGTAAGCCATCTCGTCTAGTACGACACCTCACTTTTCATTCCTATCAAAGGTCACTACGAGAAACTCCCATACGACAAACGCACACTACGAAGCATTTACCACGTTCGGGAATATTGCGTGCGCAAGCTATCACTGGTGTGTCTTGCTGCGTTTATGCTCTATCAAACTTCTTAACTGGCATCTCAAGCTTCCCCAACCGGATATTTTCCTTTCGCATGACTGGCCGGGATCAATCGCGCATTACGGCGACCTACAGAGCCTGGTTCGACATAAAGGACATCTCAAAACCGATATCGACAGTGGTCGCCTAGGATCGCCCCCCTTCATGGGCTTGCTGAAGACTCTCAAGCCAAAGTGGTGGTTTGCTGCACATATGCATACGCGTTTTGAGGCCACAGTACCCCACGGTGAACCAGAGGCAGTTAAAATCAACACGCTAGCCAATCCCGATGAAATTGTGATCGATGGCGATGAAGTGGTGGACAATCCAACCACCGAATGCTCTGACGTTGTGCTGAAAGCCAATCCAGATGAGATCACTCTTTCGGATGAAGAGCTTGATGTAGCCATTTCTTTACAGCCACCACCCACTCCACCTTCAGTAACAAATTTTCTAGCCCTCGACAAGTGCCTCCCAAAACGTCAGTTCCTAGAGGTCTGTCTCTCTTGACAATTCTTCTGTTTCTTTCGTCTAATTTTTCGTAGGTGATTGATATAGCTACGCCCGAGTTTGATGAAAGCAAGTCTACCAACCCTTCAATTGGGCCAGCCCTCTCGTTTGATCCCACATGGCTGGCCATTACCCGAGCTTTCCATCCGCATCTCTCTCTCTCTCCCCTCCAAGCTGCATTTCCCAGTGAGAGCCATGCTCGTACTTTAGTCGAGCGCGAGCTTCAGTGGGTCAATGAGAATGTTCCTTCCAAGCTCAATGGCGGGTGGTTGGTGCTAGATAACCAGAAATTTGTTCAGACGGCGGCACCAATAGCTCCAACAGAGTCAGGAAAGATGAAAGACGGCACACCGCAACGCAAGTGACATTTTATTTACAGCATTACAAGACTGACCCTGTATAACAGCACCATATTACACCAACCCACAAACAGAAGCACTATGCAAGTTGTTGGACATTCCGAACAAGATAAACCCACCGCCGAGAGGTGCAACGGTTCGGCCATTGATAACGTAGTCTGTATTTTTCCGTGATGTAAATGTTATGAATCTCACAATGTTTTGATTGATTGCTTCTTCCTTCCATTTGAAATGATAGCCCTTACACAACACTGGTTGCAAGGGTACTTACTTTTCCCTTTTCATCACAGACATTGATGTGACACTGATTTTTAAAATATAGACTACACCTCACTGTCCAGGACTCAGTCTTGGGCAAAGAAAACTGCATAACAGTGCTGGCTGTTCTAGGTATTATGTGTCTGGGTCAACATTAGGTTTATTGAGACAATCATTGGTTCGGCCAATTTTATAAATAAGGAGCTTTCACATTAATTACTGCTGTTACCTTACCTCAACTCACTTCATAATTCATATAATCCAATGAATGCCTTAGCCACCAGACACACCTTGTGATGTGTAGCCAAAGATCAGAGACAAAGTAAAAAACAGGGGTGGGTGGGTGGCTGAAAAATACAGACTGTCTGGCACAGATACTGGGAAGACAATGTTGACTAGAATACTCTGAGAACTTTCTGTTATTCTGTAGATACTTTTAGTATAAGCAGAAAGTAGTATATAGATATTTTGTAGTTATAAGGAATGGTCATCTTTTAACCTAACTATTGAAATTCTTAACTGAACCTTGAGTAATGTCTTGACTCTGCTCCTCTGAATCTGCTTTAAGTAAACAACACTGTAGCTAGTTTACTTACTCAAATTCAAATGATCCTTGTTTTAAGACTAGGATTGCAACCTTTTGAATCTGAGTCATTAGACTGCAGATTCACATACTTATGAAGCTTGAATCCCCCAGATTCACCACTGGCATGGCAGTTGTGCTTCCTGATGGCTCATTAGGTGGGTGTTTGGTATGATGGGATTAGTGTTTTAAGGTCATGTCAGGTCAGGTCTTTCACCTGTTTTTTCAGCAACTGCAACTGCAACTGCAACTGCAACCGGTTGCAACCTGGTCAGGTTGTGGCCGGTCTTGACCAGTCTTTTTCTGGTCACAATTGGTCACAACTGGGTAGATATACATAACGTGCAGTACTGTAGCATGTAGGGATTGTTTTGATCATAACTTGCTCAGTTCTATGTCTGATTTGGATGTACCAGGGATGGATTTGAAGGGGCTCAAGTACATCTATGTGCACAGTGGTTGCAACTGGTTGCAACCAGTCAGAGGTGGTTGCAATACTTCATTGAAATCCTAGCAACTGCAACTTGAAGTCAGGTCTTTTGCAGTTGCAGTCCAGTCAGGTTGCAGTCTTTTCCAGTTGCTGCAACCCAACCTTAAAACACTATACATATATAGAGCTTCAAAAATCAAAAAACTCTGAGAGGTTTGCTCATGGTGTTGTGAAGTTATCAGAGTTTGTTTCAAGGACCAGTGAATGACTGTATGTCATGGAACACTCACCCATGCCACACAAGGGCAGGACAGTGTTGTAGAATGCAAAAATGGTGACATAGCAGAAATCACTTGAATTTTTAAAAATCATTGTTCCCATCAAAATCTAAAAATGGACTCAGAATGATTGCTCCAGCTTTCTGCATCAAATGAGATCAATTGTTAGACAGATGATGTCATTGATGTCCATCAAAAAGGTTGAATCTGCCCTCAAATTGTTCAAGTTCATGAATTTTGGTGTGTTGATGCCCTTAACTTAAAAAGCTTAATTTTGATGCAGAAGTATGGGTTATACTTATAGAGTGTGTAAGGAACACAAATTTCCACTTAAGTCACCCCCTACCCCCCTGCTATAAGAAGGGATAATTCCTATGGTGAAAGCCTACTAAGTGTAGGAGCCTGGATGGATGGATTAATTGTCTGGATGGATGGATTAATTTTATTGATGAATGAATTAATTATTTGGATGGATGGATTGATCTTTGGATGGATGATCATTCTGGACCTTCCAGTGGATTCAACCAGGAGTATCCAGTCATTATGGAGCATCCATGTTTATTATATCATGCCACAGGGTGTCTGGGGTCTTTTTCCATTTTTTGTCTTGAATTTTTCTTCTCAGTTCTACATTGAGCCACCTCACCTGGTGACTTGCTGAGGGCCCCTCACATTCAGATAGTATTTACATCATACAGGACCACTGGACCAGTTATATGCTGGCATGACAGGTGAAGCACACCTTGTGTATACAAACCATGAACCTACATAATACTGAAACCTGTAAGCAAACAGACCTTGTAAGAGCACAAGTGCATGGCAGGATACAACTAGTAGACAAAAGTTGAGATAGGTGCATAAGGCATCAAAGCAGTGAATTGAGAGCCCAGGATGAATCAGAGATCATTTCCTAAATAAGGCATATACTCACATCTCAGACTTGAAGGTGTTTAACAACATGTCCCTCCCATTACCAGATGTTCTATATATTTTCCAATAGTTAGGGAACTGTCAGAAAGTCACTGTACAAATTTGGAGGGGACCATAGCAAATTGTCACACTTTCTGGGCAAAGGTTACTCCCACCAATAGCATGCAGCTCCTATGATACCATAATGCCTATGGATACTCCATCTCTATACATGGATTATCCATATAATACCTATGGATACTCCTGGATTAATTTAGATGTTCCAAATAATTATCCAATGGATTATCCAGTCTTTGGATGACCCAAAAAAATTGTGTTAAGTTGCAAAAGATTACAAGTTGAGGCTTCAACACACAACCTGTTGTAGAATCCAACCAAATGACATTTAACTGTTGCACTACAACACTTATATATTTTTATTTGCAGTGTACAATATAACTAAGTAAAAATAAAAATAAAAATAAAATGATGCATTGACACCAGCCAGAGCACATGGTGTACATGGTGTACACAAGCTGGTGTCAGCTGTGATGAGAATAGGTCAACCAGTGAGGTGGGCTTATGTAGGGGCTGTTGTGGCAGTGGTTTGTCACAATATATTTCTATTTACATTGAATAATATAAATATAGCTAGGTAAAATAAAATAAACAAATAAAAATCACCTTGCCATACAAGGTCTCTATCTGCGACTCAACTGCCCTTTTCCTGTTTACATGTATTGTCTTTGGACACCATGTGGCGCTTCCCAACTCTGGGTGGGTCACTCTTTCCACACGGAATCTTTGTCTCCAGGGAGGAGTTGTTTACCCTCTCTGTGTGGCATAAAGCTTGCATGACAAATGTTGTCTTAGAACCACCAGTATTATATGTCCAGAGTTTTCTTGCCAGGCATGGATGGTACCGACAAATATATAGGGACCAGCAGCCACAACTATGCCTTGTCCTTCTGTTGTGCCTGTGTTGCAATATGGTCTTGAGGAGTAGTACCTATTGGCAAGTCTCAGAAACGAGGACTTGATTGTGGGGCTGATGTGAATAGGTGATTGTGCACAAATGGGGGAAAGGGACAGGTTGTGGCACACCTGGGGGAAGGGGGCCGCAATTTGTTGGACAACTTTGAGATGGGTTCAGGAGGCAACATCAGGGACTGTATATTGTATGATTGGTTCAACAAGTCATGCGAGAAAGGTCCAATGTATTCTTGAAATGTAGTATCAGTTATGGCACCTCAAACAGTGGCAAAACCCAATTTTTTTCTAATCGTGCATAGCAAGGTTGAGTCAGCGCTGGGAGGCGAAACAAATAAAAATAAAATATTGCGCTGACACCAGCCTTTGCAATGGGGTGTATGAGCTGGTGTCAGCTGTGACATGAGTGGGTCAGTCAATCCAGTGACAGAGTAAGGGTCACAGTACTGCATGAGGCCATCACTGTCATACTTTGTGGTGCAGTGACATAGCAGGGGTTGTACTACAGTACTGTCACTGGGGGCAAACACCAGGACGGTTAGAATCAACCGTGCTGGACAAGGTTGACCGAGGGTTGATCAATGGTTGATCCCAGGTTGATCCATTGCATTATATAACTAGTTATAAAAATAAATTATTTTTGTCAGTCGCTCGGGCCACACACCAGCACAACACAGTCACATCTTTTCCATGATATGATTAGGAGTGACATTTCTTTGTCTTTGGCATGACTGTTAACATGTGCCAAAAACATGTGTAGATTAAATCAATAAATTGATTTAGATGCCTTTGTCTCCTCATACACCATCTGTACATGGCCCCTCCAACTCCTCCTCCCACTGGTCCTGGTCCAAGTTCTACTGGCAAACAGAAGTGGTATGATGGCCTGCCAAGGCAACCAGAAGCGGGATCTAGCACAGCCACCCCGCTGCCTGATCCGCCAACAAAGAAACTTTGTACAAGCCAAGAAAAGAAGAAGGAAACAGAGAAGGATGTGAAATCACACGATTGACATAGGAAATTTGCTGAGAATACAAAGGCTTTAAAGGTGTGTTCATTGATTTGCCTATCTCATTATGCTTAGACATCATTTGAACTGCACATCTGCACTCTTTGGGAGCTGGTCACCCAAAATGATGCTCTGCCGAAGATCACAGAAGCTGACAAAGCACCCTTTTTGGCTTGATTTTTGACAGAGAATCAAATCCGCCAAACAGTGACTGCCAGTTTGGATGCCAATGCTGAGGCCATTCAGGATGCTTTTAGGCAGGTGAAAAAATTCCAAGCCTCTCTTGACACAGCTCTTGAGAAGGGTAGCAGCTCAAATGTGAGCAACATGAAGCACATCAGAGAAGAGTTCCTCTTGCAAATGTTCCGTTCTGTGGCTATGCTTGGACTTCTGTGCTGGGCGCCTAATGTTCTCAGCAATGATCCTGATGACCTCTACAACTTCCTCCATGAGTAGTGCACCTATCAGATGTTCAGGCAGATTGTTGCTGCTTATGGATACTCTTTTACTGGAGTCAATATGTCACAGGTTGAGGATTGGGCTCTCTGCCACAAAATCTTTCGCAACTTCTGTTACTCTCACATGAAGAAAGCAGCAAAGATTGAGGCAAAATCTCCTGGTGGCTTGAAGAAGAAGAATGAAGCCGATAATGTGACTTCATGTCATGAAGCAGTATGTGTTATGTTTTCACAAAGATGTTCATGGGCTGATATATCTTAAAATTTTCCAGCTTGCAGACAAGCGGCTTGACTATCTGAAAGCTGAGGGCTTTCCTGGGTGGGTTATTGCCCTTGCCGTTGAAACAGAAGCACATTCTGATGATGAATTCATGGATGCTGATCCTGATTCTGGTCAGCCCAAATCAGTGTACTGGAGGAAGATAAAGGAAGGGTGATCAGTTAAGACAACTACCCTATTCCACATGGTGGATGAAAGGCGTTGATAACAGCGACACAATCCTGAACAGATGGTTTACAATCAGTTGATCTAGTTTGACTAGATCGGTTGAGTGTTTGGTATTTGAAACCAATCCACCACAACCACAAAACCAGCCTTGGACAAGGGGTTCTGCTAAAAATGCGAGATGCTTAATTGGCTAGGTTAATGATTTACTGTAAGGCACTCGGAATGGGAGGAATGGGATAGGCTTGGCCGTGGTACTCGTAAGGGATGGAGAAGATAAGGGCAGAGAGGTTTATGTATGGGTACAGGTTATTTCGAGCAGCACAGGGGTGAAAGATTTCAAAGGAAATAAAGCTACAGGATTGGGAATGGAATTTGAAGGTGAGGAGAGTTTGAATGATCTTGAAATCTGAGCTATGGCAGGCAAAGGGTAAATCAACATATGAACTCTCTGGTACTCTGTCGAGTAGTGTAGGATTGAGGGGGTTAGGAGATTCGATTTCTGAGATAAAGCAGAATGTGGGCAGAGTTGCAGCAGACAGTGTGAGATTAGCGGAGAGAGAGAGAGATAGGGTGGTGTTAGCAGAATGTTGTTAGCAGATCGCTAATGACAAATGATGATCCTAAAGTGGTTGAAGTAATAACGTGGGTGGACGGTACATGGAGGGTAATTCTCCAATAGGTCATGGATGCTGATATTGGGAAATGGGTAACAAAATTGAGGTTGAACTACGGGGCTGATATCTTTGATGATAAGGAACGTTCATTCCTCTGCGTCTTCTGTGACGACGTGGATGGTGCTATGCAGATGGTCGCTGAAAGCGCCCTCGTGAACTGATTGTTCCAATGTGAACACAAACCAAAGGGGTTCAGTGTAAGACACATGAGGATCAAGAGGATCGTGGTGTGGCAGTGGATATGGCGGATGAAAGGGAACCCTTCTGAAAGTGTCGATTGCCGGTCGTGATGGTGAATACGGATGGTTGTATGAAGGGGGATGTATCAGTGTTGGACACTGAATAGTATGGGAGCAATGAGAAAGGTTGGTGGACAATGGTCGAGATTGTGGTGGCAAGGGGATCGTGCTTGGCTCAGGACGGGGTGGAAGCGACAGATGAATTAGTTGCGTTGCAGTTTCCAAGAACGCTACACGCCTAGGACTGTTGCCATTCACAGCGGTAGTCGACTCTGGGGTGGTTGACGCTGTCGCTGTGTTGTAGTGCTGAGAAGTTCAGTTCATGAAACTGCAAAAAAGAATGGAACCTCACTGAATCGCACTGGTCTTTTCAGAACTGCGGTTCTGGTTTTGTCATTTTGAAATTTGAAAACTGCAGTTTTAAGACCAGTTTGCACTGGTTTTTTGTCACCTGCTATAACTCTTAATATTTCTGAGAATTGTCATGATTTTTTCATAATTTTAGGACTAAAATTGAGTTGGATGTGCAATAATACATATGAATGTTGTTTTATGGCCATAAAAGGGTGTGTGCACAGGTACTATTCCCCAAAATGGATGGTTTCCCCTTTTGGGAAGGTCCCATAAGTGGTCATGTTGACTATACAACCATCTATTTATGGTTTATACTATCAAAATTTAGCATGCCTCTTCAAAATAAGAGGTCTTGAGTCTAATTCCTGGGTGGACACACAAAAACTTGGTCAAAACTTGGTCTTGACAGGTGCCTAGGACAGTTTGAGCCAGTCCAGGATAGAACCAGTTTAAACCAGTTGCAAGTGGTTCTAGAACTGTGCAGTTCACAGTTCTGACCAAAAGGGGTGCAAAACCGCAACTGAACTGAACTTCTCAACACTACCATGTTAGTAGGTTCAGTCCGCCGGGTTGGCAGAAATGGACAGGGAGCAAACTTATGTGACACAATCGGGTCGAAGAGACCAAATTGGCCTTGAGAGTGATTATAGAGAGCAAACACAAGAGAACTTTCGAAAGATAACAAACAAATTGGCAGAAATTCAAGCGACCAAGTGCTCTGCCAGAAAAGATGGGATCAAAAGTGGGCCGTAGTAATTTGGTATTGAAACTACACTATTACAAGGATATATATATCACTTGACGGTTGGCACATGTGTAAATAAAGCAAAACTGGAGCAGAATTAAATGGGAGTGTTAGCAGATAAACAAAACTTTAGCAGGACTCCACAGTCAACTGCTCATTCTTTGAATGTGTGAGTAATAATATAGCTAAAAAGAGGCAGCATGGGTGTCAGATGAGCTGCATGCAACTATATAAACTGCTCAATACTTTATCCAATAGTGGCAGTGTAAAAGGGAGAGAGAAACAACGATACTCAATCAATTCAGTGAAGTGGCGCAAGGAATGGCCAACGGCTCATAAGGTTCTTGTTCAATAGCCGCATTTGGACGTGACAGCAGGTGGAAATGGGCAGTGATGAAAGGAATGGGGATATGCAGGCTCCAACAATATCGTACTGCCCCTTCTGTCAAAATCTACCTGGGTTTCTCATCAAATTTCCTCCTTGGCATTCGGCAACTCCATCCCGGCGTGGTTTCTCATACACAACCCAGGCAGGGTCAAAGGTTTGGGTGCGTGAGGCCGGTACATTGTGTGATAGTCTTCCATTGAGGACCTGCTAAGAATAGTGAGGTCGATCCCATGGCGAATGTCGTGTGTGCGTTGCCAAACTCGTGTGGGTAAAGGGAAGGCGTCAATCAAGCTTTGTACATGGGAATGTGATGTGTGATCGGATTGGGAAGGAATGGACACAATTTCATTCAACGGGAAGTATGACACAGAGGAGAACCTGCTAATGCAAAACACACCTCTGGTCTAGTTCGTTCACTGTGGAAGGGCCAATCACGTAGACTACCCGAATGAGGTGAATGAGCAGGGCCTGCCAGTAGTGTTTTAAGGTCGGGTTGCAGCAACTGGAAAAGACTGCAACCTGGCTGGACTGCAACTGCAAAAGACTGCAACCTGGCTGGACTGCAACTGCAAAAGACCCGACTTCAAGTTGCAGTCGCTAGGATTTCAACGAAGCATTGCGACCGCCTCCGACTGGTTGCGACCAGTTGCAACCGCTGTGCGCATAGATGTACTCGAACTCCTTCAAATCCATCCCTGGCACATCCAAATCGGACAAGACCTGAGCGAGTTATGACCAAAGCAATCCTGGATGCGGTCAATTTGTATACTCCCCACCGTTTTAAGCATATCTCTGTCAGTTCTTGCCCAATTCAAGACATGTGGGGCTGCAAATGAAGGTAAGAAGTATATCTACACGCTACAGTACTGCACAATATGTATATCTACCCGGTTGCGACCGATTGCGACCGGAAAAAGACTGGTCAAGACCGGTCACAACCCAACCAGTTGCAGTTGCTACATTTGGGCATTGTAGTAGTGCGGATCGTCTACTGTGAGCCTGGGGATCTGGTCGTCTCCCTACAGCAAGAGATGCCAACAGTAAAATGAGAAATGAATGAAGGGTGTCCGTCAGACAGC